>JASSUY010038661.1:0-19855 GCA_032466535.1 Forpus xanthops | reverse complement strand
GTCCCTCATGAAGAGTCCCTCCCCAACATCCCTATAGGTCCCCTTCAGATACTGGAAGGCTGCTATGAGGTCTCCACATAGCCTTCTCCTCTCCAGGCTGAACAGCCCCAACTTTCTCAGCCTGTTTCTTCATCCTGATCTCTAAACATAATTTTCCCTTAATTGTTTTGCTTTTGAACAAAAAGTACTGTAAATGCAGTTCTGCTGTATTTGCTCCCCAAATACATAGGGCAATCGAAAGTAAATTAATTCTAAGGAAAGCTCAATTATTGCTATATGCCCTTTTCCTGTATTTTCTTTATTCACATATATTAATTCTGTATTCAGTTAAAACAGAGAGGTTATGCAGAACATTTGTTTGGCACTATTGCCTGTTCCATGCTCGGGAGGATCATAAATGTTTAGAAGGAAAAAACAGCTACTGGACCTCTGTTAAAATTTTATTTACTGTGATGTATTCAGTGACTATTATGCATTCAGGTGCCATTTATGCACAGAAATGTTTTCTGGACACCAGCAATAAGATCACTGATCAAATTTTGGTTTGGACTTTTCAGGTATTCCTCATAAGAACTACTGTGCAGATGGTTGTGATGAAGCACATTCCCCATTCACCTCCCTCAAGGGGTAGGAACAGGCAATAGAACTCACTTTGCTTCCCAAGGGCCAGCCAAACCAAGGAGCAAAAACTGAAAACACTGTTCATGACAAGCTTCTGTTAGCTACTGCAAACATAGTCATCAATTACAGGATCTTTAATCTCTTCCACATGTCAAGATGCAGTTACATCATAATTTCATCTCTGTTGCTGCTATTAATTTTATGTCACCTCAGGTATTTCTTCCACAAGAGCTAATGCTACAAAAATAACATTAAGAAATATATAAGTGAATCTAAGAGAGTTGAACAATATATTCACCAAATAGTATTTCTCCAGCTTATTGTTCCATTGAAAGCCTTCAGAAAGCACAAATAAATAGATTTTTCAGCTTAATCCAATGTAATGCATTGAACAATCCAATCACTGAAAGCTGTTCAAATAATGATAACTACTATTTCTTACTCTAATTAGTCAAAGTGGAAGTTTGCAGATGCTGGAATAGGCAACAACAGTTGCCGCTGTTTACGGTACTGTAGAGTCAAAGGGACTGCACCAAATATCGCTTTTAATTATATATTTCTACTGATATTTGCTCACTGGAAAATCCATTAGTAGAATTCCACTGGCGTGGATTCAACCAGTAGTAGTTCTACTCATCTTGCACACTGTGTATCCAGACACAGTAACCAAACCTAGTGTGCAATTCTGACAGGTTTAGCAATTTTTGTACTGTTATGCTTGCTTATTAGAAAAACACTGGAAAGTAGCTGGTTTACAAAGGCATTTGACATGCTCCAGCACCAAAATTGAGATTTCAAAACCTAGCGTGGTTTTGTTTGTATGTGTCATTGCTTCTGCAGCTTTCAAGCTTTATTTACCTCCAAAGTTAAGAACAAAATTAGCTAATTGCATGCAAAAAAAAAGGCAGTGAATTAAGCTTTGTTGTTTAGGTTTTGATCTAAAGCATTCTGCATGAAAGAGGACTTAGGAAAAACTATAAATAATGTATAACTTCAGAAAGGTAAGAATGGGTATCACCGCAATCATCTCTGATGTAATCATTCTCTGATACACATGTAAGAAATGATGCTATCATAATGCAAATTTCCTTGCTTCTCATCTCAGAGATGGCAGTAGAACTTCAAAGGGTTTGGTCATGTTTGTGCTTAATTCTTACCATACAGCTCTCTACCAGTATTTAGTCTATCAAAGCCAATAGATTAACACCATACAGTCTGTTTTCTGGTGCTTCTCTTTTCAGCTTGGAACTATTGAAAGACTATCCTTCATTTACTAAATTAAATTACAGTCATGTCAATAATTGATTTTTTCAGTTTGCTAGCTTAGCAAATCAAGTCACACCTCCTGATCAGAAAAGAGAATGCTTTTCTCTCCTGATACTTCTACCTCTCTCCCCTCACCCCCAAGTACTTTGAGCTTAATAGAACATTGCTTTGCTTTGGAATTTGTATGAGGTCAAAGTAAAATTTTTCTCAAAGTCCAGTAACAAAGAAACCTTCATTTTTTTTAACTGAAAATTTTCATTTTGCTGCTTGTTTTCTTTTTAAATCTTCCCTTTCTGTTAGCACGCATGCACGTGTGTGTATGTGCGGGTTACTGAACTGGCTGCTCAACTCAGCATAATTTGCAGATAGTCTCATATAACCTAAAAGCTATAAATAATTCACCAGAAAAAAAAGCTTTATGAAGCTTTCAACAGCCTTTTAATTACAACTGAGCAAAACAGAGGAGAGGTGAGAAAACAGAAACATGATTATTTTATAAACAGAACAACAACTGTACTTAAGTTCTAATGAAGAGGATAGAGCAGAATCACAGAGTCCCACAGACTGGTTTGGATTGGAAGAGACCCTAAAGCTCATTCAGTTCTAACACCCTGCCATGGGCAGGGACACCTTCCACTAGAACAGGTTGCTCAAAGCCCCTCCTCATGTTCCAGTTGGTATGGGTCCCCTTGTCTTTGAAAGGGATGTTACCTCAAATTCAGTACATGCTTCTTTCCAGAAAAATGACCTTTGTGCCAGCACACACAGCTTGCACTCTAACCATAGCTTATGTGTGTATTATTTACTGATCCTGCAGCAGCCTAAGGACGGCACTTTTTGCAGCTTGTCATAAATTTAAAGCAATCCTTGGAGTCCATATCATTAAAGGCATAAATCCCAAACAGAGACACTCTGGACAGTGGGAGTAGACCATATGTTACCAATTCAGACATATACAGGGTACGAGATTTAGGGTGTCATGATGCTCTTCCTGCCCTGCTGTGGAGATGCTGGTTGAAGGATTTGTTGGAATTATTTCTATTCCCTCCTATGTGAAAAACGCCACTGGAGTGGAGCAATGCACTGAAGTGGAAGAGGATGGACAGCATGGCATGCTATGGTCAAGGGAGGTGTCCCATTAAGCAATTATATTAATTATACATTGACTGTAAGAGGCACACACTTGCACAGCAAGAGGACGTGCTTCCCAGAATAGATGGTACAGCCAGAAGAAAAGGCTGTTCCTTCCAAAACTCCTACTGGATAGGCTTAATAATTCAGAAGTTACCTATTCATGAGCCTATTTCCATCCAGTCATTTGATTTTAACTGAATAAAAAATGTATACCTTGGCGGCTGTCAATCAACACTGTAAGTGCACAGATGAGCTTGGTTTTCTATCTGAAAAGCTCATAAAGTGACATTCATCAAAACAAATAAGAAGTTGTTACTTCGAGAACATGTCCTGGAATTTATTTCTGAGTGTCGTCAGAGAGTCAAGGAGGCTGATAATGAGGATGATTTGTTTGCCATTAATCACTAGAAACACCAGAAAAGATAAGAGCTTAAAAATAAATAATAAAGCTGATGAGCTGAGGCAGTGTTTTGTATTCTTGCCTTTTGCTTCACCAAGTTGGTTTATTTTTAAGAACTCAGTTGTGGATGATAACAGAAAAAGTGTATAAAATCTTGATCACTTGTAAAAGCAGCCCATCTTGGTGCTTTGAAATTACTCAAGTAGGCAACAGAAAAAGATGTATTTCCTGGGAAGCATGGCATGACAATGAGCTCGATCATTCCCAATTCATGGCAGTAGAATGAAAGTAGAGCTTGGTGCAAGGGTATGTACTTACACCCATGCACAAACACCCAGCAGACATGGAGGAGGATATTCTCTGTCTCTGGCACAACAGGAGCAGAATTACGAGATTTCTAGAGGAGCAGAAATTTAATTTCCTTTCTTTAAGGGATACTGGGAAGGTCCTTGGGCCTTGCGGTGCTGCTGCAAACATGCACAGGTGTACATGAAGGATGGAGAATCTTTAAGCCTTGCCTATATATCTAAGCCCCTGAGCAATGAAGCTGAGCAGGGGAAGAACCAGCTTATTTTATGACAAAACAAGATGAGGTCAACAGTAAACCAGCTTAGCGATACCTATGCTACTGATGCCAATCACAGTGACATTTAAACAGTGTAGGGAGTTGGAGAGAGTAATAAGGTCCCCCCTGAGCCTTCTCTTCTCCAGACTAAACCCCCCCAGTTCCCTCAGCCATTCCTAATCAGACATGTGCTCTAAATGTAACCTACAACTCACACCTATGTAACTACATACAGATCATAGTCCTGATCATATTATTTTTCAAACACTGTTTTCTGTAACTTTGTCTGCTACAGACAAGACAGATTTCAGAGTTCTCACTTTTTAATTCTATTACTGTAGACCGTATGTCAGAATCACGTTTCCACAATTATTGCTGCCATGAAACACAGGAACAGCTACCACAGGAAGACTGCCTGGTTTTGTATATTTTAACCACAAATGGGCAGATTGAACCACCTGAAGGATTCCTGTATGAGCAATAACTACAAGTATCCACTGTACCATCTCCAGTTAAAATACCACTGAATACGAGGCCAAATAAAATAAGGGGAAAATATATCCCTCCTAATGTAATCGAACACTGTGACACTGTTTTAGGGAAGCATAAGATCTAAATTCAGCTGGGAAGAAGTCTGAGTGGATACCACAGTAATGCTCTAAATACAATGAGAGTTCACAGCGAAATACCACCAAGTATTCTTCCTCAAAGAAAGCAGCTCCTGCAGGCTTTCAGATGATGCTGATGAGAGCTAATACAAGAGAATTGATTGAAAGTTCTTCAGAAGAACTGAAAGTTGTAAAGAATATTACATAGATGATTAAAATAAAACCCAGAAAGCTATGGTAGCAAACACAGGGAAAAACTGAACTGCTGCTTCGACCTACATGTGAGAATACCCAGAGCAGAGCCTGATCTCCAGTGAAAGTGTTGCAAATCATATACAAATTAATATGAATATTTATCAAATGTTTTAATTAAAATTATCAAGCTCTTCAATTATGTTCCCCCAAAAAAAGCAAAAGAGGCAACAACCATGAAGCAGAAACAGTACAGCAGAACAAAAACTCAGCTGGAACCCCCATCAGCAGCCAAGGGAAAAAGTACATCGTGTGAGCATCCCACAGCCTTCCTTCAGTAATATTCAGAAAGTCTTCACATCCCAAAGGGTGCATGTTGCTCAAAAATGGAATTCATTAATGCTCAAGCTCAAAAACCAACACAGGGAACCCACTGAACCAAAAAGCATATGCCACAAGTCAAATTATCATCATTATAGATTAACTGGTTTATTTTTGCTTACTTTTGTCAAATTCAAATAAGCCATCGTAAGGCAAACAGCTTTTGAATTATTTTCTTGCATGTCCCCATGTCTTTTGGCAGTGTAAAACCTCCAGAACCAGGACTATGGGCTTAGTGTCAATCCTTTCACTAAAGAAACTGTATTTACCCTCCCATTTAGATGGAAAATGGGTCAAACCACAGTATCTGTTCACAAGATTATGACAGCTCCCTCTTGCCAAGCATGCTACAAACACGTGAGTGCTAAAGAGACCTTAATTCAGAGATCTCGTAAGTTTTCACTGTAGACAAATATGATTTATAATTCAGAACTTGAAAAAAAAACATGTAAAATCATAAATTGCATCAAGTAATGCAAACAGAAAATCTTATACTGCAATAAATAACAAATCCGCAAAGCAGCATTAGTCCATTCTGCTAATACTGACCAGAGGAGATGCTCACTTAATGGTGAATACAGTGTACACAGCACCAGCCCACTGCTTTTAACTTAAAGTTACAAATACTGAGCACTTGGTACTGGGAGGAATGATTAAATGTTCTCTCCTACTACTGTAAACAGAAGGATCTCCTACGAGTTCAGGCTGATGGGCAGTCTGTTTGCAAATGTGTCCTACCTAAATTATAGAAGCAGAAGTCACAATTAATCAGTTTCTATAGTTCTCATTAAAAAGTAACTGCACTGCAAGATAAAAATACATCTGCAGAGAGCTACCTACTGCATTTGCCTTGCATTTTATTTCAGAGGCAAGTAAACAGCCCCATTATTAAAGAGAGTCTCTGTGTGGAAAAGACCTTCAGAATGAGAAACTGCATTAGAAATTAAAATATAGGAAGCTTCCCATTTGCAGTTTCATTTCATTTCCTCTCCAACTGCTAAGGATAACCCACCATTCTGTTTTGTTTGTTTTCTTTATATCTCAGAATAAACACAGTTCCAGATTCATAAACAGAATTCACAGATCATTTAAGGCTGAATCTGTAATAAGCCTGACTGTAGTTAAGTCCCAACATCTTTAATTGGCTTCCTTCTTTCTCTGGGTTCTGTAAAGCTTTTCATTTTGAAACTGCAGTCCTTCAGATTGTGTTCCAGCCTAAGCATTTTATTTGCTATTTGATTATCTTGCTGCTTTTTGCCATGACCACAAACACTGAAATTCTGGCTCATAAACCCCACGGCTTTCAAGAGACTGGACAGCTAATATCTGACAACAAAGTTCAATTTCCTCCAAAGCAGCTAATATGTTCCAGCCCTAAACCTTACGGAGCTACAGCCATAGACTACCAATTTATAACAGGCATCCTACGTGAATTTTGAACAACAGAACCATAAGACTCAGCTGCTTTTCTTCTTTAATTAAGAACAAGTCTCTAAAATTATGCCTCAAACTCTGGACTGACCTGTGTAATACAAGATCAAAGGAGCATTAATGACCCTGAAGCATCTTCTTCTTCTTGTTGCCAGTAATATTTGGCCTAAATGTGCAAGATTTAAGGAAATCATCTTGGTAATAACCAATTCAAATTGCTTGCAGCACCTCTCAGCTGACTGGAGTTGTTTCTTCACTCATGGAATTACCTCTGAAAGTATCTGTAGATGCTTTCAGACTGTTCAAAGACTGGTACCATTAAACTTAATCACAAAGCTTTTTTGCCAATCTGAAGTTTATTAATGAAACTACCTCTGAGTTGTTAAGTTTCCTGGGCTTTAGTAAACGTTACCTCCCACCTCCCTCCAAGAGTTTGAAAACACCACTTCCCAGAGCAGTGCTGGAGTCACCGTCCCTGGAAGAGCTCAAAAACTCTGTAGACGAGGCCTTTAGTGACACGGTTTAGCGGTGGCCTTGGCAGTGCTGGGCGAATGGTTGGACTTGATGATCTTACAGGCTTTTTCCAAGCTAACTGATGCATGATAAGAAGGTCAGCACATCTGTATTTGATTTGGGTAAAAACCCCAAAGGAAGTAGCTTGGAACAGATCACTCAAAGGCCAGCAACAGGGACAGGAAGAACACCCAGGCTCCCCAGCTCCGGGACAGCATTTTAGCTGGCAGGTCACACCTACAGTGTTACAGCCACACATCTCTGCAGCAAAATTCACATTTGCCAGAGAATTCCCATCACAGCCCACAGCACAGCTCATGTATTTTAAATGTAACTGGGTACACGTAATACATCACTGAGTTACTACCTCTTCTACAAAGAAGAAAGATGGAATAGTATGTTAATAAACTGGCATACTTTTTGCATTATAAGTCCAGAACAAAAGAGCATTTTGCTAAGAGCTAACACCACTGCCATTTAGTAAAATGCTATGTACTATAACGTTGGCTTCATTATCATTGATTTTATTTCCTTTCATTCCTAACTTAATTTTGATGATTGCCTCATAATAGCCAGATAAAGAAAGAAACATCTCTGTTTATCAGGCAAACCCTTCTGTGGCTTTTTGCTCCGCTGTTATGAAATCAAAGCCAAGAAGGGAATGATATGGCAAAAGTGATAAAAAGGCATTTATTTCCCCAAGGAAAATATTTCAGCAGAAAAGTGAAAAACTATATACACTCATATTAGAAAGTGTTAATAAGGCTTGCAAGTCTAGAGCTGTCTAAAACTGCCTTTGGTGTTCATGGACTACTTACATCAGAGCGTGTATCTCTGGATACATACCTATTTTTCTCTTTCCTAATAATAACAATAAAATGGTATGTATGAAGGAAATTCACTTTATAAATAGATTACAAGTCTGTCCACTGCATTTCTACACAATTTTAAAGGAAACTGCTGTATGAAGAAAACATGATGCAATCATTTCCCAAATTTGAAAATCCTACATAAGTCATGAATTGGGATTCTGCTCCAGCAAAGCTGTCATCCATTGGCCCCAACACTGCAGGAGGTAAAACAAGATGAGTCAGACTGTGTCTCAGTCACGTGCTAAATCTACTCACTTGACAAACCCAGGAAACTCACCTATTACTGGTTGCTCTTGATTTTGCAATAAGAGAAAGGAGCAGCTGAAGAGAAAAGCCCTCAATGACTTCCCCTAAAGCAGAATACAGGACTGGTAGTGGGGAATCCGAGAACCACAAAATCATGGAATGGTGTGGAAGGGACCTTAAAGCTCATCCAGTTCCAACCCCTGCCACAGGCAGGGACACCTTCCACTAGAGCAGGTTGCTCCAAGCCCCATCCAACATGGTCTAAAACACTGCCAGAGATGGGGGAGCCACAGCTTCTCCGGGCACCCTGTGCCAGTACCTCACCACCCTCACAGGGAAAAATTTTTGCCTAATGTCTCATCTCAGTCTCCCCTCTGTCAGGTTAAAGCCATTCCCCTGTGTCCTGTAGGGACAGACCTTTGTCAAAAGTCCCTCTACAGGTTTCTTGTTGGTCCCTTCAGGCACTGGAAGCTTCTCTAAGGTCTTCAGAGAGCCTTCTATTCTCCAGGCTGAACAAGCCCAGCTCTCTCAGCCTGTCTCCAGAATAGAGGTGCTTCAACCCTCAGAGCGTCTCCATGGCTTCATCTGGACTCTCTCCAACAGCTCCACATCCCTCTTGTGTTGCTGCCCCAGAGCTAGACACAGGGCTGCAGAGGGGTCTCACCACAGCAGAGCAGAGGAGGAGAATCTCCTCCCTCAAGCTGCTGGTCAAACTGCTCATGATGAAACCCATGCCACTGTAGGCTTCTGGGCTCCAAGCACACAATTCTGGGTCATGGAGAGCTTCTCCACCCCCACCAGCCACTGGGAAGAGTGGAAAATGGAAAAAAGCAAATTAAAATGGCTTGGGATGTTTATACTGGGAGAGCAATGTGGTGGTGGGGAGGGCACTTTTATAATCTCTGTACACCGCTAACAACCACCCAAGATGCTGCTTCACGAGAACAGCTTCTATGTAGTCAAAGCACTACCTGTAACCCTAATTGAATAGTACATGTATGATAAAACTGCTGTCCAGCTATTTCACTGCTACAGCAGTGTGACTGGCTGTATAAGCAACTCAAAGGGAGAAATGATCCACTCAGCATGCCTGGAGTCACAACGGACAAGACAGAGAGCATCTGAATGCCAGAGCATTGGGTTTTGAGCATCACAGTTACTCTAGGCTTGAGCTAAAGATGAATTACATCAGGCCCTATCACCAGCCAGGCAAACCATCATGCTGGAATCGAGCAATGAGTTAATAGAAGTCACACAGCCAGAATCTATGGAGAATTAATTTAACAGAAAACTTTCCTTTCCTGGTGGTCGCAAACTCAGTTACAATCTCATCACTGAGCCTGTTCCCAGGCATTCCACATTCTGGGCTTGCTTCAGGCACCTGTATATGTATAATTATAGAATCATAAAACGGATTGGGTTGGAAGGGATCTTAAAGCTCATCAGTTCCAAACCCTTGCCACAGCAGGGACACCTTCCACTGGAGCAGGTTGCTCCAAGCCCCATCCAACCTGGCCTTGAACACTGCCAGGGATGGGGCAGCCACAGCTTCTCTGGGCACCCTGTGCCAGGGCCTCACCATGCTCACATTAAATATATAGGTAATATCCCCACTCCAGTAAACCCAACCAAAACTCACAGAACTGAAGTTAGCTTTTTGTTGAAGCCTTTGATTTGGACTGCCAAGTAGACATTGGCAGCGGATGTTTGGAAGGATTTCCTGTGGTAATTTCCAGACATTAATTAAATATTATCATCACATATCATGAATAATGCGAGATGGCAGAACCTTGCTCAGACAGAAAAAAAACCAACCTAACAGAAAACAAAACCACACAGATTTTTTTAATTAGACCCACTCATAACATTGGTCCTGATGCTATAAAAGCTCTTTGGCGCAGCAGCTGTGTATTTCTGTATGACAAATCCGTTATTTCTAATACTGCCTCTCTTGCAACTTATTACAAAAAGCCCCAAACTTCTAAACCACCTTGACACTTCCTGAATTAGCAACACTCTAAAACGTGTTTGCAACTAAGTGTGCATTCATGTATTATTTTAAAGGCAATATTCATGGGAAGATGAAAATACTCCCAGTTGCTGTCAGCATCAGTTTCTTCCAAACTGTTAACTAAGATGTTTTGTGCGCTTAAGACATTTCAGCCAGCGTAGTTCAAAGACAGAAGGCCTGTCCTGCTTTCCTTGCAGGTGGGCAGGCAGGCAAAACCTGCCCGTTGATTTTAATAGGACTTGAATTTAGACTACAGGGAGACAAAAGACATGCTTCTATAGCACTATTAGTGATAGCATCTGCCACTATATTTCCTATGAAAAGAAAGAATAGGCAATACCTTTGAGATATCTGAAAGAAGTTGTTAATGTGTAAGCTTTCAATCTCTAATAGAATACTGCTTGCAATCTCAAAGTCAAATCCAGTCACATATGCAAGACAGAAGTTAATACCATGGTGTATACAGAAGACATTTAACATTAGATGTCAAAATCACCATATATCTGTTAAAACTCCTATTAAAAATGCAATCACTCAAAGTCAAAAGCTGAAATTAAAAGAAAAATGTGTTTCAAATGCATTTAATGACAGGAAGGATACACAAAAATGTGAGAATGCTGTTTCTGTTCACAGACTCCAGCCATGTCTATCGGATCACTGGATTAGGGATAGGAGTGTAGGGTTAAAGCAAAAAAATACCACTGGTATACACTGACAGTCAAATCAAAACCCACAAAGGCAAAGGCTGAGTTCATACTAAGCACCTACCATTTATTTGCCAGAGCTTTGTCCCACTAATTATTAACAAAATTTGTTCTAACCCACAGGCAGGACATGCCTCTCTGAGCATCACATTTGCCCCAATACCTGTTCATAAAGCCAAACAAAACACAAGTCTCTGTCATGTGTGACTTCTTACAAATTGCATTTGGTTTAGGATTAAAGTAGGGAATTATTCTGTCTTTGGAAAAAAGAGTTGATTTGACACTTCTCTTTGCTCACCACAACGCTCACAACATTTAGGCAGTAATAGCTTGTATTTATACAGTCTGCTCAAGTCCTATCAAGCTGCAGTTGAGTAAATTTTAACTCAAGTGGTGGAATAGACAATATCATTTAACTGCACAGCGCATCACTGTACGCTATGTGAATGGCAAAAAGCACAACATATTGTCTGTGACAGATATGGGTTTATAGAACAAAAACCTGACGGTTGTGAATTATGTCCCACTGCTCTAAGTTTTGGTGGGTTCAGCTTGTCTCAGCTTTAGCAGGGCCACAGCTCAACTGTAAAAAAATAAAGGGCAACTCTGGAATCCCAGAGGTACCTCTATGTCCAGAAAGTAGAAACAGGACACCAGTGTGCTTCACAGAACTACTGAATGGTTTGGGTTGGAAGGGACTTAAGAAGATCATGTAGTCCACCCCCTTAAAATGCTTCCCTAGCTTACAGAATTAGGATAAAGATACGACGGTTTCTTTTTCCCCCCCCCATTAAACTGTATCTATTACACATAAGGAAACAGCCTTAAGCTGTACCAGGGGAGGTTTAGAACAATTTCTTCCCCAAAAGGTTTGATCAGGCATTGGAACAGGCTGCCCAGGGCAGCAGTGAAGTCACCATCCCTGGAAGTGTTCACAAACTGTGCAGATGAAGCCCTCAGTGCCATGGTTTAGTGGTGGCCTCGGCAGTGCTGGGGAAAACAGTTGGACTGAATGACCTTGAAGGTCTTTTCCAGTCTTGTTGATTGTGTGATTCTATGATTTCTATTTTTTTAAAGAGCTGCCCTGTGTTTGGGTAGAATATTTGTAATTTCTTCACACTGGATGCTTAAGGACATAAGTGCAGAACTGCTCACTCTCAGGACATTTCTGTGCAGTTATAGAACAGATACAGGCTAAGAGCATGTGGACTTCGTTCCTGTGCCTCTAACTCTCCGTGGTTACCAAGACCAGATCCAGTGTCCCCCACACCAAAGGCAACTGAGAGATTCACACTGCTTGAAATGGTTTTTAATGGCTACTGTTTTTTTGGTTTGGGCTGCAATCCCTCCTTTAGGGAATACAAATCTCGCTCAAATCAGACTGGCAGTACATAAATCAGTGAATGAAACTCCTCAGCCTTTAAAATCATCTCTAAAACACGATATAGCTTTGGAAATGTTTACTGCATTTACTGTTTGTAAGTTATTCTGCTAAACTAACAGGGACAGAAATGCTAATTGCTTAACAGGGAAGCAAAACCAGTTACCCCATGAGTAAACCCCATGCTCAAGGCAGCTGGTAACCAGCCCCTTCCCCCTGCACAACTGAACACTGACGTACATGGAAAAGAGATGCCTGTAAAATGCACAAGTGGACAGTAAATAAACTGAACAGTAGAAAAAAAGGTGAAAGAGCAGAAGATGGAGTGGCAGTAAAGACAAAAGAATCAGCAATGGATCACTGAGATGAATGCAAAAAACCATATGGGAACGCTCCAGAACAAACAGTATGTTAAAAATCACACACATCATCATCATATTTTCCCAGTAAGACAGCATCAACTCCAACTCTTCAACAATAGGTTTTCTTAAAAGACACCTTAACACACTATGAGCACTCATTTTCTCTCAACAATAGCTATACCATGAAATTAGCTTAGGAGAAATTCAAAGAATCATATGATTCATCATTATTTCTTTTACTTCCTTATGCCTCTCTTGCCATACAAGCCCCATTTTAGAAATGAAGAACCAATCTCTCAAACTGGGCATCTTAAGTTTGCATAAGGGTTGCAATTTTCAGCAGTTGAGAGCATAACAACTTGCAAATATCAGATCTTCCCACAATCTAACAATATATGTGATCTTCAGAGAACTATCATTTAAGTGATTTTTACCCTTTGGGCACAATCCAGCAGTCTTGGGCACCTACCCTCATTGCTGAGTAAGCTGTACAAGCCACCCAAATGGAAATCATAAAACACTCTCAGGGAAGAAAACAGTTTTTGCAGAGGCACTCCACACTGTCTTGGCACCAGGTATCCTGAGTTTTGAAAAGAGCTTGATAGAAAGTGCTTGGCAAATCCTCTTTCAAGCTGAACTCAGAGATAACCTGAGTGCCAGGACCAGTGTCCATGGACATTCCACTCTCAAGGAAAAGGAAGTAACCTGGTATCCTTTACATCAGCCTGAAGCAGTTTTATTATAGAGGAGATTTAGAAACAGAGTACCAGGGAAGGAGCTTGACTGAAGCATCGTCATCAAAGACTCACCAGCAGCAGGCAATAAGGATGGAGGAACTGCTGCTTTAAATACACTTCCATGTTTCCTTGCAATACAGTTGAAGTACCAAAGGACCTTCTTGGGTAGTTTTTTAAACATAGAAAAAAAAAAAAAACAAATACATTAATATTTTTCTCCTTTTTTCTTCTACAAATTCCAATGATATCATTGTATAACAACCTTCTGCCAGTGAAAATCCAAATCAAGCAGTATCACATTCCCATTTGGTCACCACACTTTTATACCCTCAACAATGTAACTGGTGTGAGAAAGCTCTCTGCCCTAAACCCAAAATGTTGTCTAAATCATCAGATTCCCCATCCCTGGCAGTGTTCAAGGCCAGGTTGGATGGGGCTTGGAGCAACCTGCTCTAGTGGAAGGTGTCCCTGCCCATGGCCGGGGGTTGGAACTGACAAGCTTTAAAGTCCCTTCCAACACAAACCAGCCTGTGATTCTGAGTGCAATTTAGACATACAAGGCAACACAACTATGTGAGAAGTGGAGCAGGCTGCCAGCCTGCTGATGAAGCCTTCTTCACTAAGGTTAACTGGAAAAGCTTGGGCAAGTGTCTCCCAGACAGAATCTATGTGCCACCTCCCCAGGCACAGAAATGGTCCCTCTAAAGCCTCTGTCTGTAACAGCAGCTCCCCATGTTCACGTGACTCTCCCTTGCAGTTTTAGAAGGTAAGCTCTTCATGCCTCAGATCTGAGACATGAATTTGATTTTGAACAGTTACATAAATAATAGATATATTTTAGTAAGTATATTTTAATATACCTTATATTTTTATATATATGTAAGTGCACAGTTGTGGCTGAAGCATAATGAAAAGCTCCTTCATATAATCTGTGACTGCGTTTGCTTACTAACTAAAGACAAAATGCTTTGGAGCAATAGGAGATAAAAAAATCACACCCTGAAAATTCAAAATCATTACCCCAAAATAAGTACTTTATAGGCAGGAATTTCAAAAAGCCTGTATATCACAGACTGTGTGGGGTTTTATTCCATGCTGAAATCTATTTGGTTCTTTTTAAGTATCCTGAGATGCTATTTACTAGGACAGAAGAAACCATCAAGCCTTATTCTTTTTAATATTGTCAGACCTTATCTTAAATTCACTGCACTGTTAGGATCAATATTTCTTTGCTCAGCACATCTCTAACAGGGCAGCTGAACTGATGCTGAATCTTTCTCAAGTGTGCCACCCCTTTCAACCTCTCCAAAAGTCACGGCATAAGCACAGCAAGCCATTTACATTTATTGCCTCATCTTCCGTGAGTAGCATCTGATCCTGCTGAAGAGCATCTTAGCCTCTTTTAATTAAAATTTATTGTTGCAATTTACATGATGCATTGCTGCCACATACGCTGCTGCCCTTCTGTTGCCATGTTTAAGAGCTATTTGAAATCTATCTGACCTGTGGAACATCTAAATTTTTCCACAGGTCAGTTTGTGGGTGTTTATTAAACAGGCATTAAACTCAGCCAACAGCTGAGCATTGGAACTCTATCACACTGAGAGAATAAAAATGCACCAGTATATCAAATGAAAATACAGACTTTGTGGGCTTTGAGCACCTTGGTTTAGAGGAACGTGTCCCTACCTGTGGCAGGGGTTGGAACTGGATGAGCTTTAAGGTCTCTTCCAACCCAAAACAGTCTGTGATTCTATATTCTGACTGGAATAAATCCTGTTCCCACTCAAGACAATGAGAAACATCTCACTCACTACCAAGAGCGAGAAAAGGATTTGGTTTACAGTGGGTAGCAATAATAGGCACAAGTTGAAACGTACACTCACTCGTGGTCCCAAAATGCAACTGGACCCCCATCACACTAGCTGCTTTATGAATACATAATGAAATTATGATCCAAATACCTTTCATGCTAACTGTAGAAACAGAGACAACAAATGAACCTATTAAACAGATGGCAGCAATGAGAGCATCGTATGACAGGTAAATCTATAACACTCTGAAATACTGTGGGTGGTCTTTAAGTGGAAGTGTGCAAACAGGCTCCTTACCTGTGAGGACAAATCATGGCATGTCCCTGGCTGCACCTGACAGCAGGAGGCAAAGCTTGTGACGTGTATGTCACAGGCTACCACCGAATAGAGCACAGCAAGTGTGAATAAACTTTATTCGCCTATCTGTCACATCTGGAGGAGAATTACACACAGAGGGGCACCTCGCTCTTGGGGGGACAGGATGTTTTACATTCAGACGCAGCTCCCTCTCTTTCTCCCTACTCCCCAGACTTGTTTTCATCAAAAATTCATGGTTTCCAACAGCAAACGCACAGAAGAAACAACAGCCTTTCAGTCAAAGAAACAACCTAGGGAAGAACTGGACTCCAGTCACATACCCACTGAAGAACAGGACTGTGGGTTACTGAAATCCCAGGGGACTGATTTCCTTGGGAAACAACTATTTTCCTCTCTATCTTGGGCCAGTGCTGGGTCAAGGCCACGCTGGGTATGGTTTTGAGCAACCCAGTCTAGTGTCCCTGCTCATTGTAGGGGGGCTGGACTATGTGACCTTTGAAGACTGGAACCTTTTGAAGGTTGGAACCTGTCCTGTGATTCTCTGACTTCTTTCTTTGATGATCGTGCTACATCTTTCCATAAGAAGTTCCAGTGTTCTTAAGACCTGTTCTTTGGCATGCATATGTGCCTGCATACTGGCATACATGGATACAAATGAGTTTACATTGTATTTCTGTTAACAGCATTTAAACGTGACCATACAAAAATCTGCACTGCAACTAATAGGAGCTTGTTTAATTATACAGTTCTCAGAGCTTACTTTCTTTGTGTTCACAGTCCTGTAACCTATCTTTGTGGTCTGCTGCAGGAAGAGGAGGGCAAAATTAAACTTTAACAAGTTTTATTAATTTCATTTAACAGTCCCATTACTTGGAATGGCTGTAATTTATTGTTTTCCACCTCTGATGCTGCCTGCTGCAAGGAGAAAAACTATAACACTTGGGATGAGACTTCCAGCTGGATCTCTGGGCAAATGAGCACATCCTCTCCTCCTCCTTCTCTCCTGAGCTCCCAGCAGTAGCCTCATGTCTTATAGGCAAGCAGCACACATCTCCTGTGTCTTACAGAGCAAATAATTTCCACTTTTCCCAGTCCAACAAACGTTTCTGCCCTGACCACTCGTGTGGTCACCTAAAGGAAGTTTTGCCCTACAAGTGAATTAACTACAAGTTAATTCATAACACAAAGCATCTGTTTACCCATTCTGAACTTCCACAGAACCACAGACTGGTTTGGGTTGGAAAGACCCTTAAAGCTCATCCAGTTCCGACTGCCTGCCACAGGCAGGGACACCTTCCTCTAGCCCAGGGTGGTCAAGGCCCTGTCTAACCTGGCTTTCCATCCCTCAAGGCTAGTTCAGATCGATGCAGAAAAACATCTGAGCTCTCAAACAAGAGGTCTCTTCCCCCCACCCCCCATAAAAACTGTACCCTAATTATTGTCACTCCTGCTGGCATTTGACAAATCAGAGCACGAAGAAGTAGCAAAGCTGAGCACATCATCTACTGCATCTCCCTGCAAGTCTGTGATTGTTCTCTGCATTTCTTCCATGCAGATTGACAAGACCTGTTAAACAAGCCCAAAGCTATTAAGTTTCAGCATCTTCCTTTGGGAGACAATTCCATTTTTTTAACAGTTTTCACTGTCTCAACATGTTTCCTGGTATTCTAAATTTTGGTTAATTATTTCCTCTCATTATTTCCTTTTCAGCCCCGCTGTCAAACCCTTTCCATTCATGCAGCACTATATCCTTCAGGTATATAAAAGCACTGCCTTCTATTCTTACCTAATTTAACCACCACGCTTTCCACACCATCTTTGCTCCTCTTGGTGACAGAGGATGACAAAGAATGAATGCAGCTTCATTTTAACTGCCCCCTCTCCTGAAGGCACATTAGTACATTGTACCAGCACAACTTGCGCTGTTGTGGATGCCCGTTGTTAGCCTGGGAGCAGAAGGAACACAGTGGTTTATCTAGAAAGTTACACAGAAATTCCTTCAAATGACACAAATACGTGCTCCAAAATGCTCCTCTGAAACAGCATGAATCTGCTCACTGGAGGCAGGCCGCAAATTTAATCTTTTTGCCATGAATACAGAAATTATGGGAGAAGAAGGCAGAGCCATACAGCTGCAGGGCAATACCAGGATGGAAGATAAATCTTAACTTGCAGACTCACCTGATTTGCCTTGTGTATACAACATACTTTCATTCATACACGTATATAATGTGTATAAATACGTAACACTAAAGACAGCAGCTCTTAATAATATTCAGTATTCAATATAACAAACATTTAGCCAAGAAATCTTGCTAAGATTTTCTGCACTTGATGAAAGACCTCTAGGTACACAATGTTCATTTATTTCCTTTTAAAATGACAAGCAGAAACAGCAAATGAGGGTGCTTGCACTGTAAACTCACCAGACAGTTAAGTTCAGCTACATGCCTAGACAATAAGCTCTTGAGCACGTCCCTGATGACAGAAGAAAATCCACTGGAGAGAGAAGCTCTTTTTAGCCAAGCAGAGCAGCCTGGACCACAGTTAAGATTCCCAGTTAAGTTATCATCAAATTCTTTGTCCATGAGAAACCAAGTGCCATAATCCATCTGGCTATGTGATGTGGCTATGTGGCAAGTGATAAGACAATCTCTGTATTCTTCCTTCTCACCCACAGTACAAATACAAAGTCAGGTGTGATCCTGGGTATAAGCAGTGACAATAATAGGGAACCAAATTTGTTTGCATTATGTGACTGGGTGCGGATCAACTTTGATTCTCAGAAATGCTGCAGCAATCTCAAGTTCAGAAAGTAACCTAATGAAGAATTTCAAGTCTACACAATAAAGATCCCACCTCCTTTTCCACTGTTCATCAGCTCCACTGAAGTTAGCAGGAGGCATTTTCTGGCACTGAGATTATTACATCTCAAGTGTCTCTTGTGCTAAACCAGTGCAGCTTGTGCTATTACACTTATGCATATCTGTAATACTCTGCTTCTGGAGCAGCTGTATTCATTTCTTCCTTTCTCCACATGGAGCCATAAATCAGCCTTCACTGTTTAACAGCATACGACCTGCTGTAAAAGCACTGTCCCCTCCCCTTGTAACTCAATAAATATGATTTTTGCCATAAATAACCAAAGGCCACAGGTTTCACATTGATTTGATAGTGCATGGTCTCTGTAGTTGTCTGGGATTGCCTTGGTCTCAGCTGGCTTCAGCATGTTTGAGCAGTTATCTAGTGGGTTGAGTGATAATCCCCTCATCTGTTTTCTCTTACATTCTGCAAATATAACAAGAATACACAGTAAAGGTCAGACCAACTCAGGCAGTCCCTGCGTAAAAATAACAGCCTCTTATGGTACTTGATGCTGGGAGTGCAGCTTCCAAACTTGAGAGGGAAAACTACTGAAAAGGAAGCAAACTATGATGAGAAACATATGAAAATAAACCCAGACTTGAGTCTGAGGAGGCAGAAAATCTGCAATGAACACCAGCTCCTGGTGAAGACTTCAGAGTGACCCAGGACTTGTCACAGTTCCCCTTTTGCTCTGCTGGAGGCAGGCTGAGACTGCTGACCAAAGAGCAGAGCACTAGAGAAAATAGGTAGAGAGAAACAAGTTCTGCCTGTAACAGTTATAACTGTTATCAATGAAGCATTTCCACATTCATTTGATAACTTAGTGAATGCTAAATCACCAAACTCTAGAAACTACTTGAAGACAGTGCGCACATGGAGTCAGGTTTATGCCATCCCATATGGATCTAGATACCTCAGAGTGCCGTAACAAAGATGCAGTCCTACATTTGTTCCATGTTTCCATGGGAAAGCATCTGCCACAAAAGGGACATATCCTCCAGAATCCAGATCTAGCTGCCTACATTTCAGTTTCAAAAGTCTTCCCTCTTTTCTATCCCTGCTTTTCATGTTCACACGAAGCCATAAAGGAATGCTGATACATATCACCACCTTCTCTACCTTTGGTCATTAAGCTACCTTAATACATATATAGTTCACCACCATCTCGGGTGCTCTGCTTGGGTATTTGCAAACCGCACAGCTATTTTGAGGTGAAATGTACCTAACCATATTTATTTCATGCTTCCATCTCTGTCATCCAATGTAAAGGGAATTGCATGGTGAGGGAGGGAGGGAATATATTTTAATACATAATGGAATATAGCAACATAAGCTGGATGCCAAGTGCAAGGTCCTACACCTGGGTCGGAGCAATGCCAGGCACAGCTACAGGTTGGGCAGAGAAGAGATTCAGAGCAGCCCTGAGGAGAAGGA
>JASSUY010038660.1:0-23655 GCA_032466535.1 Forpus xanthops | reverse complement strand
CTTGTATACGTTCAGGTTCCTAAGATGGTCTCGAACCAGATCCTCTCCTACACTGGGTCCAAGGTCTTCATTCTCACAGTCCTTGCATCTGCCTTCCATGACTTGTGTGGTATGGTCAGAACATTTTCCAGTGAAGACTGGGGCAAAAATATCATTAAGAACCTCAGCCTAAGTCCCATGAGAGAAACCCGTCCTTCTGGATTCATCTTCCCAATGTAACATGCACTCCAAGAGCACAGCTATGTCTTCTGTCCACATAAGAAGGCTTTACCACCCTATGATAAGAGATAAAGGTACGCCCATCACCCCTTCACTGAGATCTTCTGCCATGGCTCTGATAAGTAGCATCCCAGGAGCATGTCAGCCTTGGGGACATACTTTCCAGAATGCCAGGAAACTGATATATATAAACTACATTAAATTTAAGCCCTATGCTCTTTTACGCTGACTAGGTGTTCTACTCCTCACAACCCCATAGGCAGACAGGCTCTGGATGTGGATCCCAGGAATGGCTTATACAATTTCAAGGTTTTGAGTGCAAGGAAATCTTCCATGTTCTGCATGGTGCAGGGGAAGCCTTATGTGGCAGATCATCTCTGCACCTGGAGACTTGGATAAGAAGGCAGTCCAAGAAAAACAAACAAAATAAAGAGTTCTTAGCAAAGGATTTTAGCCATTAGCTTTCAAGTAGCAACTTAATAAGCTGTGTTTCGACAGGGTTTTTTTAATCACTGTGAAAAGCGTTTCAAGCATTTTGAAGCCACTAATAAATGCACTTGCTGGATTTCCATACAGCTTCCATTTTTCACTGTCAGTGCGCACTAAGTTGGCAAAATTTTATATATTTGGTAGCTTTTTCATATTTAGTGCTTTTATCAATAATTTTGAATTTCAATATAATTAGCTGGTATCTGAATAAATTCCTTAGGCAACCTTAACAACCAGGTTATACAGTGATTAAAAAAATTCTTCAGGATGACTGAAAAGGACCATCCTCAAGATAAAGCAATAATCTCCATTAGAAGTATAAATGAAGGAGTCAAGGCAACAGTGAAGATTAAGTCCAGATGTACACCAAGACCATTATTCTGACCAGTTCCAACCGAAGCAAGTCTCCAAGCAGAGACTTGGGAAATTAAAAATGAGATCATAAGGTGGAGATGAGATAAATAGCATCAGAGAGGAAGCACTGATGGAGGGATTGTACAGAACCCTACCTGTCCCCATCACAACTTAAAGCAGACTTCACTGAGTGGTGGAATAAGAGGACTATAGCATTCTCAGCCTTTTGGGTATTCTGTAACTTGGGCTGACTAGAATTAAATGTTACTTTAAGGAGGCATAGCTATACCATGCCTCTCTGATGGGTCATATTTCCAATGTAACTGATTGATAACACTTCCAACTTATCCTCAGTCTAGGCTCTGCACCAGTAGTATGCCTTTCCATCCATTGCCTTGCTCCTTCAGAGCTACTAACTCCTTTTCCCTTCTCATTTTCATGGTCCTTATCCTTTTCCTCCATTCTTCTTCCTTTCCTGCATCCAGACAGGATCACTGCTCCCTCCAGCTTCAAACTGTTCTTAAAGAGCTTGCTTGTGCTTCAGTTATTTTAGACTACATTTTTGAACATCAAAGCCTATCAGTAACAGAATTTCCAGCTCCTGAATAGATACGTCCTAGGGTCTGTAAAAATGTATGCAAAAATGCCCTGTCCATTTACCAAGCATATGCATCCATGGGCAGGACATCAAGGTGTGAGTGTGCTTTGCAGTTTGTTCAGGAGCTCTTTTGTAAAAGAAACCTTTCCATAGGACAGATTTGTATGCAGCCTTCATGCAGACCATCTGCTTTCTCATGCTTGAGGTATCAGAAATATCTTCCAAGCCATTTAACTCCAAAACCACTGGGCTATTACAGAGGGTGAAGGACACACTGGCATGGGCCATAGCAGAGCACAGCCTTTGTAGTGCCAACATGTCAAACAGACAACCAGCTGTGAGGTCAGGGAGAAGGATGGAAACTGAAGCACTGGTCAGTCAGTGAGGGAGCTAGAGGAGATGGCAACCATGAAATGGACAGCAGAGGGCCAAGGGACAGCTCCTCTGCAGTGAAGGAGACCCAAGAAGTCTCGTTTACATAAATTCCAAATCAAACACCATGTTATTCCAAGCACTTGGTTACAAGAAAAGCACGCTGTTCTATTGTACAGTTACATCATTTTCATTTAGAAATGGTTTATGGAAATGATTACCAATGATTTTGAGACCAATTTCTGCTTTAGGCCCTCCAACATTCATTGGCAAAGACCTCTGGCACTCTCAGAGAGTTTTGCAAATGCAGCATTAAAGCTTTTATGCATCCTGTCACTTGTCACAGTGATCTGTGGGATTATTTTTTTGGAAATGGAAAGTAAGGGGCTGGATTCTGCTTGCCTGTCCAGTGCTATAATACCACACATTCAAAATGGCTTCAGCCCTGAGCATGGCCACAGGCAGCACATTGAGACCTCAGTTTTGTTTCTTTTCCAAGAACAAAATTAACCCTATCTTTCTTGACGAATATAACATAAAGTATAAATAGAGGGCATTGAGAAGTTGTTTTTGAAAGGGGCAAGGACTGAATGCAGTAATGAAGCCAGAAGGACTGGAGCACCTCCCATATGAAGACAGGCTGAGAAAGTTGGGGCTGTTCAGCCTGGAGAAGAGAAGGCTGCATGGAGATCTCATAGCAGCCTTCCAGTATCTGAAGAGGGCCTATAGGGATGCTGAGGAGGGACTCTTCATTACTGTAGTGATGTAGTGTAGTGATAGGACAAGGGGTAATGGGTTCAAACTTAAACAGGGAAAGTTCAGGTTAGATACAAGGAAGAAGCTCTTTACTGTATGGGTGGTGATGCACTGAAATGCATTGCCCAAGGAAGTTTTGAATACTCCATCACTGGTGGTATTCAAGACCAGGTTGGACAAAGCCTTGTGTGGCTTGGTTTAGTGTGAGGTGTCCCTGCCCCTGGCAGGGGGGGCTGCAACTAGGTGATATTAAGGTCCTTTCCAACCCTAACTATTGTATGATTCTATGACTTAGCTTAAACTAGGAAAAGTGAAGAAATACTAACAGAGAGAAGGGAAACTGAAAGGAGACAGAAAAGTCTGGAGAAGGCAGCTACTGTATGCTAACCAGAACAAGTGTTTCATCTATCTTACAAAATAGATGAAGGCAACAGAGAAAGTAGGGAGCACGGAGATGAAAAATGCAGTCTAGGTAGGAAGATGTCTGCACATGGAGGTATGGAACTGGCTGAGAAAAGCTGAGCCTGGATACCTCTGGGACTAGTCATCACTTTCTGATCTTCCTTGCAAGTTGTTTTTGTACTGTGGCGGGGTTGAATGTATAAAGAGTTAACAGAGAGGCGGCATTTTAGACTCCCTGCACATTAAAGGGTTCCTGTGCTCTGTAAGCAATCTTTCCTGGAAAAGTAAGCTAAGCTTCAAATCAAAAGACTTGAAAGAAGCTGGAATCTTGTATTTTGAAAATAGCAGAACAAAACATTTCTATTATTCTCCATAGGAGAATTCTTCTTTTGTCAGGAATTATATTAAATCATAACTTTCATTATGCTAAAAATATGCATTTTGGTGAGCAAACTATTTGCTTAATGTCATCCAGCTCCATCTGGTACTTGTTATGCTTGAGAAATACAATGTCAGTATATACCAGCAAACACTGAACAGAGAAGATTCATCAGATGAGGCTCAAAGGTTTGCAACACAACTCTTCAGCTTTGTAGGAATAGAAACCTCTTTAAACTGAAATTGTTGACAATCATAGAAGAGAAAGCTAAAAAAGACTTCCTATTACTTTCTACATTAGATTTTTGAGAGAAGCCTAAGGAAACACACACACTTAACCAAAGTGAGGGTTAAAATTCCCTCTGATTTCAGAGGCTTATTAATGGGCTCAAACAGGATAATAACACATGAGAGAAAAGGAAGATAACCAAATAGTGAATGGAGAGCCTATTAGCACACCCCAAAAGAGATTTTCTGAAGCTGGAAGGAACAGAAACAAAGTAGGAGTGGTATACACATTCAGTGTGAAGTGGCTACAGCACGTCTGAGCACCTTTCTTGGAAGCCAGCTTCCACCATGGAATTAAACCCAGTATAGGACTGATTAGCCCCAAAAATGTTTCCTCAGAGTAATACTGTTCATGACAGTCTCTGCATATCGACTGAACAGACTAGAGCTTGTGTTCAGATTAACAGCCAGACTTCAAAGGCAAGTAACCAAACCAATGAGAACACAACCTTACCACTTGTTATTAATACTTACAGAGATGTATCAATATAGGCTTGAATTTTATATTATTCTGCCCACAACTCTGAAGTTATTGTTATTGTAAAGGTTACTAATTAAAAAGAATACTTTAGTGAGATACAGCAAATAAATAATAGATGCTCTAGCATGGAAGATGACTGCTTTTCCTCTCTCAAACATGCTGGCCAAATGCAGAAAAGTAAACCCTAAGGAGACTGGGTCAAGTTAATTTGGCTGTCAAGAGAGAATATTAAATGATGAAATCACATTTTCACCTCTATAAAAAATGCAGAAGGATATTTACTTTGCATACATAAATAACATATTTTTATTGTTTTATTTTAACATTTCTTTTCCTCAGACCACCTCCAAGAAGGTTTCCATAGAAACCTAAGAAGAAAAGAAGAGAGGAATATAATTTTGCTCAGTTTATATTGATTTCAAATACCACTGCGCTTATACCAGCAATGTGTCTTCTGCACATATTTTTATCAGCTAAAAAGCTAAGTGTTTCAGTTGATTAAAATAGAACATTTACATTTAGCACAGTTATCAAAAACACTGTTTGCAGTTCAGTCTATCACCTACCCAAGTTAAGGCATTGTAAAACATCGTAAATGAGTAATTCTTTAAGTAACCGTAATGAGCTCTATCAAGATGAAAACTGCTTTGAAACAGCTAAGGTCCTCCATTCTCTCTGTTCTTCCCTGGTGATGATTTAAGGTACAATAGAGAATATATTCAATCTTTAAATAAGCTTCAGATATGACTCTCTTCAATTTCTTAAGCTGCCTTGTATTCATGATTAACACAATAATTTCTCTGGAGAGTCTGACCTCTGTTCCTTCCAAAAGAATGTGACTTGGACACTTGCTGAGGATGATGCAAAGTCTCTGACAGCACTGGGCCATGTGCTTTTTGCAACTTTGATGTCTTGATTTCTTTCCCTGGGATTTTATTTAGTGCACACTGCTTTTTTTTTTCCCCTCTCACATTTTGAAATCTTTTCATCAAAAGCAGAAAAAAAGGAAAAGTAAAGAAATCAACACATTATAAATTATTCCTAAAGGCTTCAAGGATGCAGCCTCTTTCCTGCATGCAGTTATTATTACTGTTTTTCACTTCTGACTCATTTATAAATGCATGAATCCATTTTAGGAGAATCAGTTCAACAACAAATGAATATTGTACTCTGAGAAGAAGCCTCATGCTGAGATGCCTGGAAGATTGTATGTCTGAGCTTACAGGAACACACAGAGAAACACGTTTTTTCACTGAAAGGGTTATCAAGCATTGGAACAGGCTGCCCTGGGAAGTGGTGAAGTCACCATTCCTGAAAATGTTTAAAAGATGTGTAGATCTGGTAAAGATATGGTTTAGTGGTGGACTTGTCAGTGTTAGGTTAGTGGTTGGAGTTGATGATCTTAATGATTCCATGGCTTATAGGAAGCTCCACTCAAGGACCCCATTCTCTTTTCTCACGGAAGCTGCAAATTAGCAAACCCTTTTAGGATTCCAGTTTCAATACAGTTTCTTCCTGCTTACAGACATGAAACTTGATGATCTTTCACACTGTTTATCCTAAATGCCAGTTGTTGGAAGTCAAGGCTGCCTCAATGGCATGAATCTAGTTTTTGCATTTATGCAGGTCTAGTTTTCCTATTCACAAAAACAGAGTACAAATAAACTTGTTGCAATACTAAGCTAAAAGAATAAATTACTTCAGTTTTGTTGCCTATCAGCCATTATTTCTGCTGCTTTATCAGTTCTGGATGAGAGAACACTATTTATGCAAATACAGCTCCACAGACTTTTACAGAAAGATTGGATAAAAGTGAAATTCTATGTTCCCTTTTTATTTCAAGGTGATCGGTAAAGTTGTCCTGTGAATTGAGGCTTTTGCTCCTAATTTATAGCATAGTCACTTTAGGAACGGCAGGTTTTTTATCTATTCTGCTTTATTCAAAAGCTTTGTGTTTTTTTAGGGCATTCAGAAGATTACAGAACCCTGAAAAGCAAACACAGGGGACTAAATTCCCTTTTCTGTACTCACACAGCAAGGTACAGCTAACAGTACAGAACAAACAGCAACAATAAGCCACAGCACCATTTCTTGGGGACTATTGAGTTTGATTTCCAAATTAGAACCCTATTCTAAGATCATATACCACATCACCTTCACAGTGGAGCAATTTCAGATTTCCTGTGTAAGTTTGAGGTCAGGTCTCCTAGCCGGCTCAAACCCCGATGAAATGATGTAACTGGACTGGTGCCCAACAGGGGTTAACAATGTTGGCATTTGAATGATGGCCAGAGTAGGCCAAATATATGTTCCTGCTATTTAAAAAAAGAAACACGTTGGCCTATCTTTCCTCATTCTCCGATAGTGAAAGTAAAAATAGAATTCCGCACTCCGGAGGGCTCCAAGGGCTCCTTTCATTAATGTAAAAAATCCATCATTTAGAGCTCTGCAGCATGAATAGGCTCGGAAGACATTTAATCACTAGTGAAAATGCCACAACCCCAACACCACTCTTGCGGAAGTATATATAGCTCATGGCTATTCATCTGGGCTTCTTGGGAACTGTTCAAGTGTTTCATACATTCTCCATAGTGAATGAGAGCAAAGGAACATGTAGTGAGAACTGCTAGTCCAAAATACAACTTACACTGAAAATGCATAAATAATCATTTTGAAGGGTATGTAAGTGACATTGGTTGCTTTCTAAATATAATGCATTTTGCCTAAGTACTTTCCAGTGAGGATCAAATCACACTTCTGATCTCAATCACACTTCTTAGCATGATTTGTGGCAAATAGGAAAGCAGCTATAAAAAAATCTATCTTGGTAGTTCGGACAGGAAGGCTTGTATCCCAAGGACTAATCTGTAATAAACCTCAGACTTTTCCACAACCAGATTTGAAGGGTTTATATAGTTTTCTGCTTTCCAGTTAGATGCTGAGGAAGATAGAAAAAGGTTTTGCTATTTGAATTGTCTGATTAGAAATGTTCCATATGTTACCAGAGGACGCATAATTAAATTATTCTACCTTCTTTGTCTGGATACATACACATAGAGATTTACTTTTGTTACAAAACAGTTTAGATTCCTAAAATATTTCCAAGAGTCTACTAACTGTTTACAGTACAATCTAAAGGTGGATCTAGGTACTAGTCATATCGGCATCATTCTGATTAATTTTTCAGTTCAAAGCCACCAGAGACTCCCAAAAAGACTGCTTCCTTTAAAAAAAACATTCTTATTAAAATGAAAGCTCTGTTTTAAAAACTGTGTCACTGAAATGCTGGGTTCTGATTTATAAAATGATACTTCGGATATGCAAAGTACACTTCTTGAAATTGAAAGAGAGCACAGCAGTTAGTGCAAATATTTAAAGTAATTGGCAACATCTTCTATTCCACAACTTAACAAGTCTGTAACTGATTGCACAGAGTGAAAGAATGCAGTATAGAGAATGAGAAAGAAAAACAAAACAAAAAATGTGGAGCAGGATTGAAAATTATATCCCCAATCATTAAATCAAAATTGCACATAACTGCATACTATTTTAAAGACACAAACTTATTTTCCAGGCTTTCCATTTCAACAAGAAGCAAGGATCATAGTGGTGTCTTATTTAGACCTTTTTCAGATTTGACAATATATAAATCTACCTTTACACCTCCAAGCAGTTAAGTCAGAAACACTATCAAGCACATGGGACACAGCAGATACAGTGTAACCTCTTACTGCAGTTTAAAATCAGTCGAATTACTGTTGCACTGGCAAGTTGTATGTTGGATCTGGCATTACCCCTCTGTGGCACTCCAACTTCATGTGCGTGGGATACTAGCTGTCCTTCACAGCAGGCATCATGAAAGCAGAAAGCCTCCATTAGCTCAAAGCTTTGTGCTAGTATTAATTTGGTAGAAGACTATATGTGACTTCTACTCAGTTCACCCTGCTGCACTGTTACTGTATTAATAATTTCCACCTTGATTTCAGATGCAGAAAATGGGCATAGGTACTGGCTGGTATACTTTCTGTTCAGATTCTCATGTTTAGGCAGTGCAGGGAACTTGAGAACCAGAAGGTGACCTTTGCTGGCAGCTCCACATTCACAAGTTGGAGCACAACAGCCTCAGCTGGATCTTTAGGCACATCTGCTTAAAGAAGCACAAATACATCATCTGCAATATATATAATTCAGACTATTTGCAGCTAAGTTTTCCCTGACTTCATCAGGAGAGGAAGACAGTGTGTTCCACACAGTGTATCAGAAGTCTGAAAAATCTAGAGGTAAGCATAACAAAGAAAAAATCTCACTAAATATGACAGTCATTCATCTATCTTTAGCCTTCGCTATCTCCCAGATATGTCAAGGGCAGTCAGCAAAAGGAGCTGAATTAACCAAAAGGTATAAATTTAAGGCAAATTATGTAGATCAGCTCTACTAAATGGGTGGATTTTCACTCAGAAAAAAGGTGGCATAACTTGGTTTCATTAATTCATCTAAAAGTGAATGAAACTAAACCAAATTGAGGACATTTAAATTCTGATTGCATGTACATGATATGATTTAATGTGCTTTCACTAATACATTTCAAATCCAAATTCATTTTGGTTGATTTTATTGAACATCTCTGAGTAGACAAGATATAATCCAGCCTTAAACATCTGTCCCAGGATTGTTGGGTTTCTGCATTCTCTTTTTTTCTTTTAATCTTCTTTCTTTTACATATTTACCATTGCAATTTGAATTTCAAGACAAGTGTCCCACAGGGTACTGCGATTTTTTTTTCCTTTCAAAAAGAACCATCTGGAGAAAACCAACAATATTGCCAACACTAGCAGTGAAAACCATGAGTCAAGCCTTAAAAAATTATGAGATTTATTTAAAAGTGTGAATCTTTCCCCCACAAATAATGTATTTACATTTTTTAGCATGTGTCATATACTTTAGATGTACACCAGCCACATTTTCAAACTGCAGTAAGGAAAATCTGGCTAGCCTAAATGACTGCTGGACTGTAAAAGCCACAGTTTTAATAAAGCTACCAAATATCAGGAGAGATACAGAGGCATGAGAATTTAAATTCTGAAATTCAGGAGCCAGGTCAGTACTATAAGTGTTTATGCAAAGGATCAACTAAAATGAACCTGCTCAGTAGGACACAAGTAAGACAGAGACAACTGAGTCTGAACATGGCATTTATTTAGTTCAGATCCCAGTACAGCAACAGCCCATTTTCTCCTCCTTGCCTGCATAAAGTTTACGTCATGTTTGCTAGAAGGGAAGGTAAATTAAATGTAATGGGGGGGGGGGGGGGGGTGTTAATGAATTCTTATCAAGTAACCTTGACCTACTACTCACATATATGAAATTTGTCTGTCTGGTATTTAGATTTTCTAAAAAATACCTATAATAAAGAGGTACTTTGATCAAGATTTGATGTAGAAGCTATTATTTCTTAAAACATACATGTTTCTCTTTTAAGTTGCAAACAATATTAGTGGTGGTGAGCTTATCTTTTTTTCGTAGCAGAAACTTCACAGTATCAAGCATTCTGCAGCTGGGGCAACCAGGCCAGACACTCCCTGAAGGGGCTTGTGAAAAAGGTAACAACTACTACTTGAAGCTGGGGAACTTATTCAAAACAAAACTTTAAATCAAGTTAATGCAAAAAGGAAATATTTCTAACTTGCAATTTGTTTCATTCGACAGATGTTAATTCACTCTCTGCGTTCACAGATTATGTAGTCAAAGCTTGAGTAACACAGCAGAAATGTCTATTCACAGAAGTTAAATGCAGAGCTAGAACTACACAACACTTGTAGGGTTTGGATAAAGGGACTCTAGGAAACAGGAATTAAACTGTGGTACTTGGTCCAAATTGCCTGGAAGCTAAGCAGCTTTCACAGGTTTACTCATACAAATTATGAGGACTGATACAAACCTTCAGGGGAACCTTCCCATAGGGGTATCTCCAGGGCCTTCAGCATAGAACCTGAGCTGACCTCAGGGAATGCAGGGGTGGAAGGATGGAAAAGAGCTCCTTTCTGATACGTCTACACTTTCTGTAAGCATGACAGCATCAAACTTCAAGCCCACTCATCAGTACAGATGGGTTGGAGAGTCAAAGGGATTTTTTTCTCCAGCCTCACTCAAAAGAATAATTTTTTCCTAACTTATGCTTGCTGAATGCATTAGCAGCCCTTCAGTGTTCAGCACTGCATGGGAGCTTTATATACACACAAGTTATATAAGAATAATTACTGGCCTGCATGCTGGGATACTTGATGAAGGACACGTCTACTTCTATTTATCTTTTTTGCAGTCATAAATATACCATAAATAAAGAGCATTAATTATAAAGCAACTCCACAGAGAAATGGAAATTACTTGAGGAGTAAGAGTGATTGCTCTGTTCAGGCCATGCCCCACTGAGATACAATTTGTTTCCTTCTACACCACTCACATCTTTTTTCCTACACCGTCACTCCTGTATTTTACTAACATTTCACAAGAAGCCTCAGTACATAAGGCTCAGTGAACTCCACATCTGTTCTTCCCAAGAGTGTAAAAAGGCAGTAAAAACATCAGTGTGGTGCATTTAAAGACATTATCACAGCTGAGGGTTTTAAACATGCATTTTTACTCTAAGTCAGGTCAGAATTTTAAGTGAGACATCTAATCCTTCATTCCCCCAGAATGACCGACTGTACTGTAGACACAGTAGGATCCCCTCTGTTTCCATCAGATTAGTTGCGCAGGAAGGCTTTGATTTCAATATGAACGTTTCTAATAAATTACATGTGAGCAAAAGAGGGGAAGGTATGTCATATATGATTATAACTACTAAACAACAGCTTTACTGAGCAGATTCCCCTCTCTACAAGATTGCTTCGTGACTGTTGTAGGTTGGAGTAATACAGCAACCATTCACCATTCAGACCCGCAATCCCACATGCAATTTAATTTCTATAATCTAAAGCAGCCTGCATCTAGGTAAGTAGAGGGGTATATTACAAAACTCCTGAGACTTCTTCAAATTCATAGTTCTCATGGCCTCCATAAAAAAGACACAGTCTATACCTCATACTAAAACCAGTATTTACTTAAAGCATTTCAAAGACAGACTAGATATTGCAAGCACAAGTGTTGGGCTCTAGCAGATAGCTATTCATGCTTCTCTTTCAGACATTCCTAGTACACATCCCCTGAGTCTAGGAATTCCACTGAGAATCTCTGTCCATATGAAAATATAGCCATGTGGGAACACATTAAAAAAAAACAATCAAACAAAAAAGCCAGCAGTGATAATGGCCATTTGCACACAAGACTATATAGTCCTAAAATCTCAAATGACAAAGTAACTGCAACTGACTAAAGTACCACATATTACCCCTATCTTTTCCTTCTTGTTTTGAAGGTATAGTTGAGTTGTTTCCTGTCCTAAACTGTTGCGTGGTATCACAGAGTGCACATTTTAGCAATTGCTGTGCTGTGCTGCAACAGAGAATGAAGTCATCCCAGATGGTATGCAAGGATATACTTGTTTATAATGTGGCTCATATTTTGGAACCACATAAATACGTTTGTTGGGGCTTTTTTATAGGCCATATATTGATGTGGTACATCAAAAATTGTGGAGGACATTCTGTACTCTCTCTTACATGGTTTGCAGATGTAACATCAGATTGAGATCTAGGGCTTTATCACTGACACATATTTGTATTTCTAAATCCTGCTCTATGGGAAGAAGCAACCTGAGCAGCCAGTTGCTCTCAGGAGCTTTGCACCATGTTGCTTACTGAACATGAAAGCTGAGAAATCCATCCCGTAAACACTGGGCTAAAACACAGAACAAATTACTTGATTCAAGCTTTTGCTTATTCCCTACTTAGAACTCAGCCTCAAACTGATCTAGTCATTTATGATCCTTGAAGGGGAAGAGTAAATTATATGCAGTGCAATTAAAGTGAATCTAATCTAGTATTTAAGATCAAATATTCAAGAATAGGTATTAACATCTGTGAAGGAACTGAAGGTGATTTTTCTCCAGAGCTAATTGAAGAGCTTCCTCTAAAGGAAAGAAAACATGTTCTGATACTTTATTTTGCTAATGACATGCAACATAAAATGACTTCCTAGTTATTATGCTGAAATGTCATGCATATTCAAAAACTATCTCTGAGGAACTGAAGCAATTTAGACAAGATGAGTTACTGAATACATGAAAGGGATTGACTTCAGGATCTATCTAATGATTAGATAGGCTCAACTGTTGAAAATAATGACTGAACCAAAAAAAAAAACAGAAGTACATTCACATTAACTGTAACCACTAAAAGTTACTGTGTGCTTGCAGGCTGAATGCCAATTTCATTTCATTTCAACTCTTTGCTTTTCATCTGTGTTAAAAAAAAAAGTTTCAGTTTATGCTCTTTGCAGAAGTGGAAACTCAGCGTCAGGTTTCTTGGAGTTTTCTTATGAACTGTCAATTACGCTTTAAGGTAACGCAAACTGCTTTAACTGCCCAAGGGTATTGACTCTCTAAAGGTACAAATTCACCCAATAAACTTAAGCCAAACATCAGAAAAAATACTATCCAAATGGCATTCGCTTAACACAACTACACAGTACTCTCCTGCTATTACTGAACATTTTAAGTAGCTCAAAGTAGTGCTGCCCAGTCCTACGTTAGGGTCGAGAGTAGAAAAAGCTTCCAAAGTTAATTGTAAATAAGTGATGCCTGTTAACAGTATCCTCATGACTCTGAATGTTTTACAGCATCCTCCATGAGCAAAAGTTAGTGTGCCTAGGAATATTTCTAGAATTAGCACCCAGAATGAATGCTAGATCCCTTACACTTTTCTGTGAAGTAGGCTAAAACTTGGCTGACCCAAAAGAATTTATGATACATAAAACATATAATGGAAGTAATAACCAGACCTTGAAAGACTGGAATCATTGCTCTCTAGGAGAAATGTACTGCTGGATCCAAACAGGTTATGAGATCCCACACCTAACCTAGGAGCAAGTTGTACTTACTCCATCCTTTTTAGTGGCATGGTGATGTCATTCCAAAGCACTGATCTTATTTACCCTCAGTGGCTCCAGGGAACCCTTTTGACAATGGGCATGACCGCATAATCTCCTTGATATTTAACCAAAAATGCACAGCACCCACACAATCAAGAATGTGTAGCTGAGCAGAGAGGACGAGACTTGTACCTTGTCTGTGCTGCTGCACCATGAGCCAGGCTGAACCTGCTCGTGACAGAGGTGGTCATCTGTCCCCCTGATTATAGTAAACCCCGCACACCCTGGAACTGACTGAGGAAGGATCTACCCACAGTCTACCCCTGTGGTAGGCAGAAGGCACGACGTACTCCAAGATACTCAAAGACTGCCCAATACAGGATTTTTAACTTCTGCTGCTGAGAGGTTTTGACCTTCAGAGCAAAACTGCAAGGACATGGGTCAGGGAGTGTGATTGATTTTCAAGCTTTATATTAAATCTGTCTCACTCAGGATATCTAATCTTTCTCTGTTTACAGAATTAATATTTGATTTATTATCTTCTAATATAATATTTAGGTAATTAGAGGTCTGTATAATTTTATATGACTCAAGGCTGTGACTAATTCAAGGCCCTGTCTTCCACTCTTTCCCTGGAATCCCACTCCCATCCCCTGGAGTCACTGGGGCTGTAAATGGGCACAGGTTTACTCCTACACAGAATCAGCTGCAGTATTAAGGCCTTAAATTCTGTACATCACATATACAAAAAAACCCCAACCAACCAGACAAAACCACAAAAACAAACAAAAAGAAAACCAAAACAAAACCCACCAAAACCTGACCTAAACAGGGAAGCAAGAAAAGCCTCAATAAGAGAATTCTGGAAAATTTTTGGCATGCTCAGTACACTTCGTGTGTACTTACCTTGAGGAGTCAGAAGGGAGAGGGTAGCAGTTCTTGATTGGGAAAGGGAGACATAGGCAGATTGAAGCGAAAGTTTAAGAGGAATTTAGAAAAGACATTTAGAAGCAACTAGCCCCCAGGTGAAGAAAAGCAGAATGCCTTCACTCCAGCTTTCCTAATCAGGTTAGACAGATTTGCTTGGGATATGGTATTTCTTGCTTGGGAAACTGATAATTGCCAAGTTTTCAACTGCAATGACCTGCTACTGTGCTGACTAGGGCAGTTTAAACATAGAAGTCACCCAGAGTAGCCTCAAGCTCCAAAAGAGTACAGAAATTCATTTAGACCTCCACAGCTTTTGTAAAGAAAGCTTAAGGAAAAAAATATCTCTATTTTTAAGAATTAAATTACTAAGCCAACATTTCGTCTCTAAACTGACACTTCACCTTGCTTGGATGCCTTGTGAATTGTAATAGCTGGAGCTGATGCATCTAAAAGGACACACACAATGATAGAAACAGCCATTTGAGAACCTATAGAAATATATGGGGCATCCACAACTTCCCTTGGCAACCTAGGCACACTGGATGGTTGAATGTTTCATAAATCTAATACAGGCTTGTGCTGCTTGTTATTCTGATGAATGCCATCTCAAAATGAAAATAAATGACGATCCTGCTCGCTTGTGAAAGGTAGCGCACTGAAAGGTGGAAAGTCTGCGACAGGAATCCTTGTATTAAGACACTGAAAGCCAGAACAAGTCTGAAGGCAATACAGCTGCTTTAGCACACAAACTTGGTCTTAATAACTTGGACACCTTTATGTGGCAGTGCTCCAAATCTGAAATGTGTCACACCAAACTGCAGTGTTCAGTTTTATTACCTAAACTTCACACTAAATTCACACTCAGCAAAGATATTTGTTATACAGAAGACCACTGTCATTGTTAATGCACAGCACATTTATGATATCTCAGAGGCTAAATGAGTTCACTATTAACATCAAACTATAACCACCTACATCGTAAAGTTAAATGATGCGTTAATAATCCAGGTGGATTATTGCATGCCCAATGCTAGGGTTTCAGAACACAGTCCAATTCATTCACCTGCAGCTTCATCGTTACCATCATACCACACAAGCACAAAAAATCTGGAATGTGTCATTTGATCAATAGAGTAACAGCCACAAATATTGACTAAATAGTGTCATTACCTCCCTACAGTCAACTTACTCTCTTTTTCTTTCATTTCACTACTGTCTTTAACACTGAAAATATCTTTTGCTCCATTTTTTTCCTAAAGAATAGTCAAAGAACAAGTAACAGCTCAAGAAAAGATATGAGAATTTTAAACCCATATTTTCATGCCTGTATCTTTTGAAAGCTAGCTGCTTGTTCATTCTGAAGATTAAATGCTTTAATAGAAAATTTCCTGAGGTTTACAAACAGCTTGTTCATTCAATCCACATCTCTCCTATTACCAGCATTTATTAATATAAGGATATAATAATTATGGAAGTGGTGGCCTTGCTAAAACTGAATTGGGCAGAACACTGATATCTCTCAGCTGGATAGAGAAAGTTGAGTAAAAACATAAAACTAGGAGGAATTCCTTTTGACAGTGGAAAGTATCTTTATTAAAATACAGTACTGTCAGAATGTGCTTTTTTCTTAAGAAGTGCTCGTACCTCAGACAAGTTCATATTACACCATGTCGTCGTTTTTACTGCATAAAAGCTCGCTTGCTTTTGGCAACAAATATTGGAAATATTTTTCACTCTTTTAGTTGCTGCAAGGTGATCTCTGCACTTTCAAAGCAGCCGGCTATGCTGACTCTAAATTGAAACTAATGCCCATAAAGTTACTCTGATTAGCACATCAGCCCTTTCACTAACAGGTAAATATTATAAATAAATATTAACAGGTTAATGTAATACAGCTTGAGCAAATAATCAAGCTATGATCTCATTATCTTTCTCAGTTATTCCCTACTTTAAGTTGAAAAGAGTTTTAGCTCTTTCTGTAGCAGCTTGCTTTCCTTTTTTTTTTTTTTTGGTGTAGCTCTGTTGAACAAATGCAGAAGCATCACCAAATAAATCTACATAGGAGGATGAAAAATTACATCAAGACAGTATTTTTCATGTGCTTTCTTGCCCACCTCTTGCCCTCCTGCATAGCAGGAGAACAGAAATCTGATATTGGCCCCTCTCCCATTTATGAAGCTAAAGCAGCCACATACAGGGAAGTAATGGGGCTCCCTACTGTTCCTTAGTCACTTACATGGAAGGGAAGGGTAAAGGCTCATGGCTGAGTGCAGCTGTTACATGACAAAGCACTTTCTCTGTTCATTTGTGCCATTCGTTTCTACTCTGCTCATAACCCTGCTTGTTTCTTAGCTACCTCAATGAATAAAATCCATGTCAGCGAGCACCGAGCTCCAGAATTCTACACAGGCAGTACCTTCAGACAGTCCAAAGGGAGGACAATCTACCTTCGGCTTTACTAGCACAGAGCTTTAAAACCAGCAGAGAAAGACTTGAAGCCAAACCTCAGGCAGAAGCCTTATAGTTTCTTTTGGAGAATGTGGTCCTAAGTCTCCAGGTTCTTTTAAGAGAAGAGAAAATAATTAAAAACGTAGGATTTTATTCCAGACATTTTAGATACTGCTATAAGAAAATAGGTGAAAGACTACACTGGGAATATTCTGGAAAAGCACTTACTAGCACTGGTGACAAGGTTTCAGCCCTGATAGACCTGAAGGCGGTAAAAACTAGAAAGTGAACAGTGAGCTTTAACTTTAAATGCTGAAAACAAAGAGGGGATATTCAGCTCATAGTTCTCATGCAGGATGATTTAAACAACACCACTAGCAGATACAAAGCCTGAGAAGAGCAATCACCAACTTTAAATCATCCACAAGGAAAGTCTAATATGAAAAGCCACTTAGAGAATAGGATTTAGGATTGCAACTTAAATGCAGCATTTCTGTAAATGAACACACACTTATCAACCTATCCATTTGATGTCAGGAAGTGGTACTCTCCAATTTGAGAAAATCTATGTAACTTCTTCTGCAATTAACAAGCACTGTAGTAACCAGTACTTATGAAAAGTTGAAATCCCCACTGCTTGTTTAGTTGGTCTGAATTTAATTCAGAAAGAAGTCAAAGAAAAGAAAATTAACCAAAAATAACAGGTATGACATTAACTATCTCCTCAGACTTGAGAAGATAGTTACATTAAAAAAAAAACCCTCTGGAAAATATATTTTGTGGAAATCATACTGGAAACTACTTTAAAGCAATTCATCAGCATGACAAAACCGTATGATACAATTTTTATTTACGTGTTCTGGGTGTCTTCTCCACTTTAACCCAGATTGGACTTTCTTCACATGAAAGTTTTAACTGACTGATACAGAAAATAAAACGTGGCAGGCATGGTGAGTCAAACATTTTGCAAAATTACCAGTGCAAACTTGTTTAATCTTCATCAAAAAGCTTTAAAAAAGGTGCAGATGGAACTGCGTACCAAAGTTAAAACAATCTAGTGATACTTCAGAAGAATGTAAAAAAACCGCTTTGACAGTATCAGAATATACTTGATATTTTTGCCTGAACTCCATTCACTCTTAAAACTGACTATTTCTACTTCTGACAACTGGGATCTTGAAGGAACACTGGGGGATTTGTAAGCCCTCACAAGATTGTAATAGAGGAGGCCTCCAGGCTTAGCTGTCTCCACTGAATACCGGGTCATTACCAGTTATTTTTCCACTCCCACCTTTTTTTTCACATAGTTTTCTCTATACATTTGCATTTCTTGAAGCTCTAGTCTCAGCTGTGGCTTTTAAATTTATTCTAATAAACATACTCAATAAAAATAATGCAAAATGCAATAAAGCAAAGGAATCAAACATACCAAAGGAGTATACAAACTAAGCAAAACAGCTATCCAAAACAGACTAATAAACCCATGTAAATATATGATGATACTTTATACAGAGCAGGTATTTTATATGATCAATTTATTGTATTTCAAAAGTAGGACTAGGTTTCATGGCAACTCATGATAATTTCTACAATACCTGTCAAACTCTTCTCTCCCACTGGATCCATGTATCTTCAACCTGTCTACCCCAGTATTTTCTCTCTGCAGGTTATGAATAACTACTACTATCTGTTACAATACTAAGACGAATCTTCTTATAAACATAGAATCTAAAACAGGGTACACAGTCAGACTGCTCATATGTATTTCACATAGCCCTTTTAGGAAATAAGGACAGGGGATATTCTTGACTGAAATTCATTATCCCAAAAGGCTGGTTTCAAATTTTAGTATAAAAAGAGTCATGAGTTTCTATACCACAAAAGCAAAAACCTTGTCCACATTGTTGCTCCAACAGTATCAGTGTAGGGACTATAGTGCTGGATTGGCTGTGCACATAGTCACCAGCAGAATGACTGAAACAATACATGCTGCCAGAAGGGCAGCATTTTCTAAGTTTTCAGGACCAATCTATCAGAATCCTGAAAAACAGGTTACACATTTAGATTAAAAAAGAAAGGTAATATACATTTTCCCCTCTGAACTTTCTCTACAGCTTCCTAAAACTGTTAGCTTCAAGATTTAGGTAAGTACATTAATGATAAATAGGTTGATTAACTTTGAAAACAGAACTCTAAAGAAGCAGATGAGTTACTGAACACAGTGAATTGGCCAAGTTTTTAACAAATCAAAAAAGAAAATGCACAAGTTGAGAGAATGAAAGATTTTCCTTCCTCCAGATGGTAAGTTACCTAAGCAGTAATTGATTTTAATCACACACTCCTGAAAAAATTCTTTGCCTATGAAAGGCTACTGAGAATGTTAAAAGAATATGGTGCATTTTTTCAGTCATTTTACGGTCCAGTTCCCAACAGTCACAGTGAACTTCCAGCAGCACAGTTTACAACTTTATTATCCCCTCTTGTTCTGTACTTTACTGCTTAGTTTCAATTGTAGGTGTATTTTCAACTAAATTTCCTAAAATGCCATCTATCTTTTCCAAGCCACTGACTGAGCTATCAGTTTATAGACATATATTACCTAATACGTTTGGTTTATTAGGTTACAGAATCATATTTTCTATTCACCCATGTGTAAGTTGTAACCAAAGCTCCTTGACTCCAATTTTATAAACTGGTTTCAATATTCTTGCCACAAACTGCCACTAAGTTCAAACCAGTCCACTTAATTCCACTACTACTTTGAAGTGAGTATAGTCAAGTGCATTATCCCATACTTTTCCATCTTTCCCAATTGGGCTCTGGGAGAACTAATTCCAGTAATTTTTAATGATGTCAGAACATTTATTTTTCATCTTCACTTAAGTATTCCTGGTCATCCTACAAAGCATGTGACAGCCAGCCACCCACCACATAATAAATAAAGGATTTTCCGTAATTTCTTCTTTTCATGCTTCTTTTAAATGATTATTGCATCCCATAAAACTTGAAATCTTCTTGTATTCCTTTAATACAGTAGTGGGTTGTCCCTAAATTCTCTATATGATTCTCCTGGATTACCTGTGAAAACAGTCACTGAAGTCCAAGGACTTTATCAATAGAAGTGTTTGAGTTCCTTGGGTTTCAGGTTACTTTCCCAACTATGAAATACTGAAGAGTAATTCTATTATGATACCCTTCAGAAGTTACTAGATATGATTCTTAACAATGCCCCTTTTTAACAAACCGTTGTAATGGATTAAATAACCACAATCAACCCATGATACTCTCCTCTGTTGTACTTTTTACCAGACAAAAGAGAAAGAGATGAAATTTCTTGCACTACTTCAGCATCTGAATAAAAATCATCTATATTTCAGAAAGAAGAGATTTAAGATAAATTCACTACTGGGCCTTTGTGGAGGAGTCAAACCAGCTCAGATTCAAATAATTTTATTTTTTAAATAGATTCAAAATTCCCAAGGAAGAAATACTCAGATGTACAAAGGTGACACAAATACTTTCACAAAATAATTTTCTTGTTTGGACTTTACACAGCCAAAAAAGAAAAGCTATGTACATCATGCACTTGAAACAATCACATACTTTATTATATTTAGCGCTAGAAGAAGTATAATGGCACCACAGGCATCTCTCAAATTAAATACCATATTACTACCCTTCAGTTAGTTGATATGTTAATGGCATATTGTGTGCAGCCACAGATGTTCCTTTCTGGGTTGTGCTAAAACCAATCTAATTTAGTGAGATAAATGAAGTATTCTGATTTTAGGACTTGATTTCCCAGCATACAAAAACATCAACAGAAGTGAAGTCTCTTACACTCAGAGTCCAAATAGATAAGCTGATTTGTCTGTCATGGCTTCTGTCTTTTCAGCCTGAAGTTCAGAAAGGAATATGTGAAGACAGCATTCCCCAGCTATTAAGATGGCTGGCAAGCAGAAAAAAAAGAAAAGATAAAAAAAGAAAAGACATAGACTTATAAGTTTAAGTAGTAATTATTAAAATAGTAATTAAGTATGCAAAACACTGTTTTAATATCAGTGAACTGATATTAGACAGAGGATCAGCATCAAAGACTGAACAAGGACAGTTAACATAGAAATTTTAAGTTGAATCTAATGAGCTCAGGGACTTGGTATTATGATATGACACAGACCGCAAGATCAGATATGGCCTAACTTGACAAGCCAAATTTCAAAGTCATCTGATGGTGTATTTGACATGAGCTGGTGGCTTCCATCCTGTTCTTTGTCACTGATGTACTTGTCTTACCCACTGACACTGTTCAGTAGCCTCAGATAAGGAATGAATATTAGAGGGAATTTCAACATTCTGTCTCTATATAGAAGTGGCAGAAAACTTTTCTGCTATTGAAAAAAGAAAGTCTGAAAATTTTGGAGACCATATCTGGCACTTTTAAATAACAGGAATGCTATTTTGTTAAATAACATGGAAAGATTCTGTGTTGGTTTTCCAAAGACATGCCCACATTCTGTGATGCAAGACAGCTCTGAGAAAAATTTATTATAGCACTGGAAGCACTACAGCTCTGCTTGCAAAGTGATCCCTTGGCAAGTTATCCATATCTAGGAGGAGATCGGAGAAGTTCAAATGGTGTTCTGCTCCCATGCATCTACTATTGTCAAGCCTTTCTGCCAGCACTTCTTGCTGAAATACAGAAGTAACCAGTCTTGTAAGTCAAATAAATGGGAGTAGAGAGCAGTTATGGTATATGTAAGTTGTGTAATGTCAGTCTCTCCTTGCTGCTTTAAGGACCACAGTATTTCTCAGATTGCCACAGCACTTCGGCTATTTCATTACCAAGCACTACTGGTACAAACTGCATACTTGCACACATGAAACACCTAAAGCATCTTTACTATATCCTCCCTGGTACCTTTGCAATACCCCTGATGTAGAACCACAGAATCCTAGAACAGTTAGGGTTGGAAGGCACCTAAAAGATCATCTAGTCCCAACCACCCTGCTCATACATCTTATAATTTTAACATGGAAACAAGGGTCTGGTGAAAGTACCATCCTGGATTACACTGACTAGGAGCTGGTTTTCCTAATGAGTAGCACAAGCTGGCAGTATTTGCTACAGTGGTTCTCCTAAGTAGTAAGGAAGTTTAACAGTAATGCAAATTGATATTTTTATGAAAATTAATTAGTAAGTGATTAAAAATCTCATTACTACAACAGCAATGCAGCTCTAATGTAGACTAAAGTATATTCACCTTTATGATGAGTAATAAAACACTGAAATGCTCTTTACCTCGAAGAGAAGGAAAAACAGTTCAGATTTTAAAGTGAGCTAATACTTACAGGCAATTACATCCGGCTACAAAGAACTTTCTCAGACAAAATGAAGTTTTATTATTTCAGGAAACTTCAGGGTACAAATGCAGAAATTTTGCATTTTATTATTACTTTTATTTATTTATTTTTTTTATTGTAATGCCTGCAGGCATCACCCAAACTAAGACAGTTACTTCCCTAAATGCAGAGGAGGAGGAGAAAGTCATGCTATTCTTCTTTAATAGTAAGCTGAGGTACAGAGAATATAAGTAAATTGCTGAAATCATACACAGTTTATGGCAGAAGCAACAGGCAAGCCCAGCTCTCCCTTAGAACCAACTATGGTACCAGGAAGGAAAAAAGATCTTTTTGCTCTAAGGGGCTCATCACATACTATCTTTGGGAATTAAAAAATATAAATAATTCTCTGTGGAACTGGAGCTTAATGGCTTGTCACTGTAGTCAAACAATTCAGTATCAAATGCCTATGACTTTTTAATTATTCATTGGCATACTTAGATTTCATACACATTAGAGGTATCTGGTTACTGTGCTGTGTCATCGGAAGTTGTATAAAGTAGAATTCAAACATCTTTCACCACTTCATTAATGAAAAAAGTTATCTTCTAATAGAAGTCCTTCAATGTTCTAGATACACATTTTACATTCATGTATATATCCTGTACCTTGTCTCTTTGAATTAAGAGAATCAAATGAATTCTCATCAAAGCTCTGGCAACAAAGTTGCACTCCCTTGAACACAGTTCTCAGCTAGCCTGCAGTGTAAATTATACTTAATATATTAAGAGATGCTGTCAAGATCAACCAGCACGTGTTAAAACTCAATTGTCTCTAAGGCAGCAAGGAATAAAAGCCTTTCCAATAACACATTACTGTCTGGCCTCATTTGTGATATATCTGAATATAAGCAACAGGGCTTCTTTGCTCCTCTTCATTCTTCCTATTTGCCTTTGCACAAAAACTCCATTAGGGTACCTGTGAAAACTTTATCACTTACAAACTGGGAGATTGAGACAAAAGAAACTAAGGTTTCTGACCATGATTACACTTTCTCTTAGTGGCACAGGTGGCACTAGTAATCAGGAATTCACAGATTCCAACCCATTACTGGTTCATCAAGCTGTGTCCCTTCTACTGTATTCCAAATGGCATGTCAGTGATTTATTTTTCAAAAAGATTTACTAGACGTATTAATGTCATTATATTCTTCCTCATTAGGATTACTCAGTGAGGAATAAGCTCCTTACTATGCGCTACAGATATGACCACAGTCACACAGCTCCTTCCCTGTTTATTTCGGCAGCACCCACTCCTGGTCTATTCCATAACAAGAAATAGAAAAGCCAGTAATTGACTCCTGGGAGTCCTTTTGTAAACACAGCTTAGTGCTGTGGGGTGTGAGATATTTCCACACCCTCTGATGGATTTGGCTTTTGTGTATTTTCCAGTGTCATGGGTTCAGCAGCAGCAGTCATTTTTCTTTAAGCAGTAGTTGGTGTAGCACTGTGTTATGGATTTTTCAGCTTAGGAACAGTGCTGATAACACCAGTGTTTATAGTTATGGCTTGGA
>JASSUY010038659.1:0-23389 GCA_032466535.1 Forpus xanthops | reverse complement strand
CTATAGGCCCCCTTCAGATACTGGAAGGCTGCTATGAGGTCTCCACGCAGCCTTCTCCAGGCTGAACAGCCCCAACTAGGCAGGGCATGTCTTTCATACACAGCGCTGCCTTCTTCTAAATGTGTTTAGTGCTTGCAAACTATTTGTGCCACTTCTACAGAATAGATATACACCCAGTTTAAACAGGCCAGTCTAGGAAAACTTCTACCACATCAACACTCCATTATGTGAGATGCAGTTAGAAAAATGTCCTCTGTCAAAGAGTTCCGAATTTAAATAGTCAGCATGGACAATGTTTGAAATAATTATTAAGTACTACAATTAAAATGTATCATCAAATGGCATATAATTGTCTGTCTCTTAGGGATTATTCATTTTGGTGTTTGGGACTCTCTGGGACAAGAAGGTAAGAATTGAAATTATTTCTTATGTTGCATGAAAATGCTGTTGGAATTTGAACATAATTCTGCATTTACCAATTGATCATATTTTTTTAACAAATAGATACAAGAAGCCCTGCTGAAAAGGAATTCAATATCCAAATGGAGTTCTCAGCAAACAAAGGTTAGAAGTATGACCTAAGAATGTATTTCAGTTACTGCTGAATGAAAGAGAAAATACTAACAGCATAAACAGATCCACTTTTTCAAAGTTCATTGTTTCACCTATAATTAGTAAATAATTAGAAGAAGGTTGGTGGACATTTGATCTAAATTCCACATGACATAAACCACAATATATAATGGAAAATATATTTGTTTAAGTTAGAAAACAGAAAATTTCAGTGGCACTATTATTTATTCACAACCTAAGGGAAATACAAAGGGAACTTCTTGGGAAAGTTGCCCTTCAGCTATGAGCAGGAAACGATGGTGATATTGCAGCTTGAATCCTCTCTATGAGACCATCCAGCTAATTCCTCACACATCAAATATTCCACACATTAAATCCAAGCCTCTCCAATTTATACAGAAGGATGTTGTGATGAAGGCTTTAAAGAAGTCCAGACAACATCCATAGCACTTCCTTTGTCTGGTAATGTAGCAACTCCATCATAGAAGGCTGCTAGATTGGTCTGGCAAGATTTGTCCTTAGCTAAGCTGTGCTGGCTGTCTCGAATCACCTCCCTGTCCTCCATGTGCCTTAGCATAGCTTCTAGAAAGATCTGTTGCGTGATCTTCCTATTCACAGGGGTAAGGCAGACAGGTCAATAGTTCCCAGGGTCCTCCTTTCTACCTTTTTAAAATGGGCGCGATATTGCTCCTTTTCCAGTCACCAGAGACCTTACCCGACAGCCATGACATACCATGGAGAGTGGCTTGGCAACTACATCAGCAAATTCCCTCAGGATGCTGGGATGCATCTCATCAGGTCCCATAGATCTATGTGTGTTCATGTTTCTCAAATGGTCATAAACCTGATCTCCACTTACAGTGGAAGGGACTTTGCTTTCCCACTCCTTCCCTTGCAGTTCATCCACTCGAGAGTCATGAGGATAGAGCCTGCCAGTGAAGACTGAGGCAAATATGTTGCTGAACACCTCAGCCTTCTCTTTGCCTGTTGTTATCAGTTTTCCAGTCTAGCACATCATAGAATCAGAGAATAGTTAGGGTTGGAAAGGACCTCGAGGTCATCTAGTTCCAACCTCCTTGCTATGGACAGGGACACCTCACACTAAACCATGCCAACCCAGCCTTGAACAGTGACAGCAATGGAGCATTCACAACTTCCCTGGACAACCCATTCCAGTTCCTCACCACCCTTACAGTGAAGAATTTCTTCCTCAGATCCAATCTAAACTTGCTTAAAGAGAAACTGAAATGGCCAGATTAAAAAAAAAGCAAAACAAAATCTCCGAGCTATTCAAATTTCCATTTCCTACATAGCCTACATAAAGAAAACTGAAATATGGTATTAAAATGATTTAACCATTCAAATTACACATAGGTATATAGCTGGTTCACTTGATGGTTTACTTCATTCAGAACCACCCTGCCCTCTACAAACAGGATAAAACAATGAGTGTAAAGGCACCCAGGCATATCCACATACAATTACACCTGCTGAGCTAAAACCAGCGTATCTCTGCATCTTAAGACTGATGAAATCTCCAGGTGTAAACAAGCCACTCGATTTCCCTAACATGCTTCCTTGATGAAGCTAAATGCTTGACTACTGTTCAGAAATTACTTGTAGTAAAAAAAATTACATTGGTTTGAGCAAATAAAATTTTATATTAAGGCTTCAGTTGTTAAAATATCCTCCCTCCACTCCTCTGCTGACCAACACTTCACCTCCATGGCCAGCAGTCTCACTTGGTGTGTCACCATCCTGTGAGCTATCGCAGAGCACTCAGCAAAGAACAGGCTCAAGGAGGAGGTACACTTTCTTTGACCTTCCTCTTCTGTTTGACATACCTGTAGAAGCCCTTTTTGATATTCTTTGTACCCCTTGCCAAGTTCAGCTCCAGCTACATCCCAGCCTTCCTGATCCCATGTCTGCACAACTGCGCAGTGTTCCTTTACTCTTTTCAGGACAATGTCCATGCTTCCACTGCCTGTTCATTTCCTTCTTGGCCTTTAGTTTGACCAGCAGGTCTCAACTCAGCTATGCCAACTGGGATTCCCTTCCCCATTTCTTACACCTGGGGATAACAAGCTCTTGTGCTTTGTGGAAAGCATCCTTAAAGATCTGCCAGCTCTGTTCTGCTCCCTTGTCCTTGAGGGCAGTTTCCCAGAGGGTCCTATTGACTAACTCTTTAAGGAGCTAGAAGTTGGCTTTCCTAAAATTCAGTCTTGAGTGTACACTTTGGCTGTCTCACCTCCCTCAGGACTGTGAACTCCATGAGTGCATGATCACTGCAGCACAGGCTGCCTCCAGTCTTGATATCACCAATTATCTTGCTTGCACTGGTGACCATGAGGTCCAGGATTGCATCTGCCCTGGTAGGGCTCTCTATTAACTGGTTTAAGTGACTCTCAGTGCACGCGAGGAGTCCCTTGGATTGCTTATAGCTTGCCATGCTACTTTTACAGCAGATGTCAGGATGATTGAATTCCCCAGGCAGGACAACAGCCTGCAAGCGTGATGTGTCCTGCAAGCTGGAGTAAGAAGACTTCATCAGTAGTACTCTGATTGGGCAGCCTGTAGTAGAAACCAACCATGCTTTGTCACCATGCTCTCTGATTCTTACCCTTAAACTTTTGACCTGCTCTGCGGCTACCCAGCCACAGAGCCATGTGTTAATGGACTGTGTCTGTGTATTTCTTCTCATGTTGCTGCCCACAACTGGAAGGAGAGAGGAGAAAATAACCTGTACTCCATATCACCTTACAATCCTTCATTGTAAGTTTAATAGGCCATTAAAGGCTGTTAAACACCAAAGTATTGCCTTTGCCTCCAGAAGTCCCTGTACCTCTGAAAGACAGAAGTGGAAAGAACATTCTGGAGATCTGCTGCTTTGCTTTTGTAAAACTCTTCCCTAGGGCCTCTGCTAATAGCTCATGTTGGATTAAGAAGCCACTGGGCTAGAGGATACTTTCACTCAACCAAGTACAATTCTGCTTATGACATTAAGCAACTAATACCCTCTAGAAAGGTTGGGAGACAGTCTCTCAGTGTGTACAGAGGAGTAAACCCACAGAACTACCTGCTTTTACAATGAGGCTTGACAAAACTCTAAAGCAGAATAGAGGAGGCCACACACACAAAGGAGTCATAGCCTCAGTGACCCAGGACATGTAATAGAGCCCTAGGAGAGGGCCACGAGCTGAGGCTATGAACTAATATTCACCTCACAAAGAATTCTACTGGTTGAAGATACGTTGGGACTACAGAGTTGTTTATTATCCTCTTCCTGCTGATGCCAAAGGTGTGTTAATCTCTACTTCTGCACAAGAGGAGCCACATTCCCAGACACAGAATACAGAAAAGTTTCAGCCAACAGGAATAAAATACTTGTATCTGGGATGGCTGCATGATGATGGTTAGCTCTATGTCCAGAAATGCTTGTTTCAACTTACATTTCTGCATTCATAATCCCTCAGTAAAAAAGCCACACAAGGATGGGTAAGGGATTGAAGGCATCAGAATCTAACTACTGGCACTTATATTGGAAAAAGTAAACAGTGATAAATGCTAGCATCATTCTTAAATGACAATAGAAATTAATTTTATATTGGTGTCTGAATATTATATTGGTTTAGAAATGTCTGTACAGGTATTGCTAAAGAACTAGGAAGCAGACTTGAAAACAAGGATAATTAAGACAGATGGGTACATACTTTCAAAGGAATTAATGTGTCTATTAAGGCTGGACTGTCAGCTCAGAGGAGCAGCATTGACTCGAATCACTCCAACTTTCACAAAGTCATAGAACTGCTAAAGTTGGAAAGTACCTCCAGAGATCATCTAGTACCACCCTCCCACCCAAAGCACTGTCAGCTATAGCTCAGAGTCATGTCCAAATGGATTTTGAGTAACTCCAAGGATACAGACCCCACAATCTCTCTGTGCAGCCTTTTCCTGTGTTTGAACAACCTCACAGTGGAAAAGTTTCTTCTTAAGTGGGATTTCCTGTATTTCTGTTTGTTCCCAATGCCTCTTGTCCTTTTACTGGGCACAAACAAGAAAAGCCTAGCTCCGTCTTCATTCCTACCTCCTCTTGTCGTTTTAGTAGGCACCAAGGAGAAAAGCCTGGCTTTGTTTTCCTAGAATAGTTAGGGTTGGAAAGGACCTTAAGATCATTTAGTTCCAACCCCTCTGCCATGGGCAGGGACACCTCCCACTAAACCATGTCACCCAAGGCTATGTCCAACCCGACCTTGAACACTGCCAGCGATGGAGCATTCACAACTTCCCTGGGCATCACCTAGTTTCAATCCCCCTGCCATAGCCAGGGACACCTCCCACTAAACCATGTCACCCAAGGCTATGTCCAACACAGCCTTGAACACCACCAGCGATGGAGCAGTCAAAACTTCCCTGGGCAACCCATTCCAGTGCCTCCTCACCCTTACAATAAAGAACTTCCTCCTTATATCAAAACTAAACTTTCTGTGTTTAAGTTTGAACGCGTTACCCCTTGTCCTATCACTACAGTTCCTAATGAAGAACCCCTCCCCACTATCCCTATAGGCCCCCTTCAGATACTGGAAGGCTGCTATGAGGTCTCCACACAGCCTACTCTTCTCCAGGCTGAACAGCCACAACTCTCTCATCCTATATTCATATGGGAGGTACTCCAGGGGACAACCAACAGTTCCATGTCCTTTTTATGTTGAGGACACCAGAACTGCACACAATACTCCAAGTGAGGTCTCACGAGAGCAGAGTAGAGGGGCAGGATCACCTCCCTCAATCTGCTGGGCACACTCCTTTTGATGCAGCCCAGGATACGGTTGAATTTCTGGGCTGCAAGTGCATACTGCCGGCTCATGGTCATTTTCTCATCAACCAACACACCCAAGTCCTTCTCCGCAGGGCTGATCTGAATCTCTTCTCTGCCCAACCTGTAGCTGTGCCTAGGATTACTCTAATGCAGGTGCAGGACCTTTTCACTTCTTTCCAGTTATATGGCTCCTATATGCCCTGGTGCATAGGGTTTTTCCTCCTGAGGGACAGGAGGACGTTGCATTTCCCTTTATCAAACTTCATGAGATTCTTGTCATCCGATTTCTCCAGCCTGTTGAGGTCCCTCTGAATGACAGCAAACTCATCTGATCTATCAGCCACTCGGTTTTGTATCTTCTGCAGACTTGGTGAGGGTGTATTTTTCCCATCATCTATATCATTAATGTAGTGACCTCTCTGCATGCCGTCTCCAGCAACATGCTGAAGGTCTGGAAGGAGACTGAGCAGCTCTCTAAGTTTTAAGTGCTCCAACTATCAAAGGGAAAGATGCAGTTTCAGACTCATTTTCCTTCATTTATGTTGCCCGGAATAACCCATATGTTTTTTTTTTTTGACCAGTACCCCAAGTATCCCATTGCTTTCTGCAGGAGGATTATTCCTGGGAGCCAAGCACCATTCCTTCTTTCTGACTTGAAAAGGACATCTGCTGTATGTGATGCTACTCTGACTATGAGAAAAAAGTATTTTTTCTCAGGATACTGGAAGGAAGGCAGGAATAACTGATACAAATATCATGTCAGTTTCTTCATTCCCTCTTATACTGACACATCCAGCAGAATGAAGTAGGAATAACACGTCTTGGACCTCAGTTCTGAATTCCCTTTCAGACACTTCCAACTCTAGTTGACACTGTGGAAGCTGCCCCAGTGGGAACTGGCATGTTTCCTTGGCAGTTCTGCTGATAAGGAATAAATTAAACAAGAACTAAGTCTTTGATCAGACTTTTTAGATATGATTCATATCCCATCTTCCTCTACCACCTTATGATACAGGTGACAATGCACAAAACTGCTTAATTTCCACCACCATGGTACAATCTAATGAACAGAGAGGGACTGAACAAAAAAAAAAAAAAAAAACACGTTTTCCATACATTTTATTTTAGCACATCTTTAGAGGAATCCCAAGCCACTCCAGAACCAAAAAAGAAAATATTAGTAGCAAACGTTTCTTCTTTCCCATCTGGACTGCAGAGAGTTGTATTCCAATGCCCTCTAGTGTGCCAAGTTAAATTTGCTTCTGATTATCTATCGGCATTCAAGGACCATCCCTAAACACATAAATCTCAGCTTTTCTGGTTGCCTTAATGGACATATTCCCTCAGATAAGGGACCAGAACTCTGTAATGTCTAATATAACAGACTCTGGAGCCTAAGCCATCTTCCCTGGGCAGCAGTTAGAGGCCGGCTGTTTGTGTCCTGCTGTTTCTTTGAAGTTTCTTTCAAAGCTGGTCCCCTTCATTGCCATCACAAACACGCAAATGGCTGAACTTGATGCTCTCAAACATCTAACTTGTCCATCGGTGGGTTGCTTGCTTGTGCTACTGGACACATTATTGTTAAGTTTTACATTTTCCCCCATCAATGTGGCTGCAAAGAAATTTCTAGGCTTTTGACAAAAAGCTTTTTTTTTTTCTCTTACAGTCAACCTCTCTGATCCTGGTGACACCAATGCTTGCTATGAGCTATCCATTTTCAAGAACTTTTAACAACTTATGTGGAAAAACAGGTATGTGACAATAAATCTCACTTACTGAAGCACAAATAAGGTTTTGCCTGCATTCTCACAGAGGCTGTCTGTTCTTTTATCTGTCAATCTACCCATCTATCCATCCATCTGTAGATGGCATTTAACCTCCTAATACAAAGGAACTATAGTAAGCCATTGGTATCACCAGCAAAATTGATTATGATTGTAGCATAATGCTAGCAGCATAATCATAGAATCATAGATTCATAGAAACATAGAATGGTTTGGATTGGAAAGAACCTTAAACCTCATCCAGTTCCAACCCCCTGCCATGGGCAGGGACACCTTCTAGCAGACCAGGTTGCTCCAAGCCTCGTGCAACCTGGCCTTGAACACTGCCTGGGATGCGGCAGCCACAGCTTCTCTGGGCAACCTGTGCCAGGGCATCACCTTCCTCACAGGGAAGAATTTCTTCCGAATATTTAATCCAAATCTATCTCTTTCAGTTTAAAACCTAAAACAAGTATTGGATAGTGGCATGCTTCATCAGTTCTAAAACCCACTGACTGAGTTTTGTTTTGAGCTTAATCATATCATGACACAGTGCTCCTCATTTTATTTACTGTTCATGTACTCTTCACCACTTTGGAGCTATATCTCTTTAAAAGTTCTCTGGCTGTCATTTTCTGGATGTCAGCATTTCAGTTATGACTTTATCTTGTAAGACGCATTGCTGGAAATATGAGTAATTTCTTTCCTAAGTGGGTAACCTTTGCATTCAACCGTTGCTCAGAGAAGATGATTGTGACATTTGGTCAAAGTGGGATAAGGAGGAATTTAATGTAGGCAAGCAACTGCTTTTTAAGAGACAGTTAATTAGTCAGATAAAAGAAGAAGTTGGTTTCTTACTCTGCTACAGTAAGTTTGCATGAGCACAACGCCCAGATACAGAAACCTCCTACCACAAGAAAGATGCTTGTCCACAACTGCCTCCCATGCAGCTGTCACCTGAGAATCTTGTATTAGTACACTCTCTTACACACTGCTCCTGGGTTCTCTGCACTTGGGTCTTAGTTTAGAGTCTCATGGTCACAAAAGGGTTGGAGCTGGGATTCGTCTCAACCATGTTCAACAGGGACCACAAAGTCCCTGCATTTGTGTGAGTAAATTACTACTCCACGGCATAATCATCAGTTCAGGCTGACATATCCTGGCTATGTCAGCAAATACATTGACTTCTGCGGTTGCTTGTACTGCTGTAATGCAGCTAACATCAGGGCTGTAGACCAAGTCAAAGCCAACTGCTTCATCAGGACAATCTAATTGTCCTTGCTTTGCAGTGACAACATGTCCCAAGCTACCTGTCCTTATGCCTAACCACTATGCTTTGTTTTGCAGGAAAATACAGAGTATCTTCTTCAGAGCCATCCAGCTCTTCCTCTGAAAACACTTCCAAGGCATATTCTTTGCTTAACTGAGGCACTGCAAATGCTGAATCATAGAGCTCTGAAAGGATCTCTGCCTTTTCCAAGACTCACACAAAAAGAAACTGTGAGTCATCAAGAAGTGGACTGCTTCATTTTGAGTAAACTGCGTTGGTGCATTCTTCTGGAATAATCATTTCTGGTGAACGTGTAAGGCAGGAAAGCTTTGAGAAGTGGAATTTTACAGGGGCTGCCAATCCCAGAAGAGATGACAAGGATTTGAAGACCTCGAAGTGCTGGAAAAGACATTTGGGAGTGAAGAATTCTCTGCCTTTAAGAGGGTGCTTAGCACTGCGCAGTACTGAGCCATGAGTTGCAGTGCTATAAACAGCTGTTGTCCAGTGGTTTTAGTATTTCCCCTATCAACTCTCAGACTGATGCCAAAAGCCTGTGTAGATAGATACACGAGTACCTCATAGCTTGTCTCTTGCCCTCATATAAGAGTCTGGAAAGTCCATAGGGTGTAGTGCTCTCCGCTTTCTATTTAAGACTTTCTGGAACTAAAGATTCTCAGTTGAGAAGGTCCCTTTCAGATCTTCACTTTTAATGTGGATAAAATGAAGACCATGATGATTCCTGCATGGTCTTCTTCAGATGGAATGTACTGAAAGCTCCATGTGGCACTATTTTTGAACAAAAGGAAGCTTTATATCTTTAACTGTAGTTGTCCTTCCCTTGATATGTGGTAAGAGGGAGAAGGCTGCTGCCCTCTACCACAGAGGGAACTGCATTTATTTAACGCATAGTAGCGTTAAGTATGTAAGGAATCTCTTGTATAAAGTCTGTATGTTTGAGGGTCCTCTCAGAGGAGCATCACATTTGGAGGGCTCAGCCAGTCAACTCTGCAGTGAACGTAAACCATCATGTGCCAGGCAGGATGAAAGGTTTTATATAAATTATTGCTCTAATACTACATTTGTGGAAACAGTTATTTCCAAGCCTGTATACCTTTAAAGGCAGGACTCCTGCCTTAAGTGGAGGGCTATGAGAGAGCCTGCAAAGTATTTATAGTGCACAAAGATGTTACAGAATTTAATGTAAAATATAATAGGTGGAATCCTGAAGATTTATATTTGAGGTCATTATCAGATACTGCTGTTGAGCTTATGGCCATTAGGGAATCAGGCCTATGTCTAGCAGTGGTGAACCCATTCCCAGGACTTTGGGATGAACCAGGATGTGAAACTGTCGACTACAGTTACAGGCATGTGCAATGGGTAGGTATGGGCAGGTAATGACTTAAAAACAATAAATAAGCATCAATCAAACATACTATTTTTATTGAAAGGAATTTCTTTTGCTTTGAAGATGTAGATACAATACTGAAACTTGAGTATAGAGATAAAGAAATATGAAAATTCAGAATCTCTTTGAACTGCATGGACAGTAGAAACTTGAAAATCAGACCTTTCCACATTATTCCAACCAATATTTGCCTTTGGACAGCCATTTGATCTAACTCACTCTGGAAGTAGCTTGTACAGTACTGACCTGCTACAGAATCATACAGTCCCACTGTGTGGGACATAAGCTCTAAAGTACAAGTCCATATAGACAGCACAGTCCCACTTGCTTTACGTCAGCAGACATTTCATCCCTGAGGCATCACCGCACTGCCCATTTTAGCTATGCCTGGGTCTTGACTGTCTGTGAATGAGAAATCAGGATGTGATGTGATGCTGAGCTGTCTGGTACTGAAAGTCATCTTTGGGTGGATCTTGAAAGGCAAGGTCTTGTCAGCATTACAAAAGCCAAGACAATTCCTGAAAGAGAAGCAGCTCATAAATTAACCGTGCTGGTCTTAAATAGCTGGGGCCAAGGCTTCACTTGTATTTAAACACTGATCAGATATAAGGGAAAAGAAGAAAAAGTAGAAGGAAGTGCTGAATGGAGGAAGAAGGGAAAACAAATGGCAGCAACATCACTATACCCCTCCTACAAGCAAGAACTAGGCAAAGTGAGAAGTGGGCTCACCAACAGCTTGCTTTCCTCAGGAGTCTCATGCTTTGGGCAGCTGGCCCAGTCTTTCCCTTTGTCCTGACCAAAGCCCAAATCTCTGCAGTCACCTCCCTTCCTGAAGTCAGGGCTGTCATGGGGCTTTTTTCCTGATGATTCTGTCACTCATGTACCTCTCCCTGCTTGACTGCAAGGCACTGAGTTAAACACATTGCAACAAAACCCTACTAGGTTACACTAATGTCTAAAAAGGATTATTCACCTTTTATAGAATTGGATGGAGAACAGCCACTGCCTTGACACCTTCCTCATATATTCCAGATCAAGGAAAACAGTAAAGGAGTGGACTGTGACATACAGGTCTCTGAGAAACAGACGTGCCTTCTCTCACATGCCCTGCATAGAGGTTTTGGACTATGATGGTTGCTGAGCAGCAATTGTATGTGCTTCAAGCTGATTTTACCATTCATTTCTTAAAGACTTTGGGAACCTTTGATACAATGCCAAGAGCCCAGGACCATTTCATCCACACTTGAGTGGCCAGTGAAAATCAATGTGACCCAGAACTGGGGTTTACAGGTGTGATGTTCTGATACCTTTTGTTTGGGCCATGAAACCAATTATGTTCTGATCTCTGATGTTTTGATGGCTCAGCAGTCTGGCCAGCATATTCACTCCTTACACTATCCCAGGAAACATGTCCAGGAAACAGCTGCATTTTGGAAAGGTGAAGTTGGTTCTCAACAGCTAACAGGATTCAATGCCATTGAGATGACATGGGGTTGACAGGCAGATTCACATATGGACCTTGCCATTGCCTTAGTAGTTTCCTCTTAGAAAACCAGGGTAAAATATGCGATACAATCTACACAAAATCCAGGAACATTTCTTCTGACACTTTAACACTCTTTCCAAGACCTTTTTAGCTTTTTCCTTGGGATAAGTAGCGCTAATCCTCCTGCAGTGTCTTCTTGAATCACTCCTCCCTTTGCAGGATAACAAACTGCGCATTAGATTTGGGTTCTTTTTGTCAGGCAGGAAGGAGGCTTCCCTTTGCTAATTAAACTGGGGTGCAAAAATCAGCCCCAAGGGAAGGGGATAGAGCTGCTGCACAAAGGAAAGATGAGCTGTGTGTGAAAGGCAAGTGTTGGCATCATGGTTGGCAGGTCCCTGCTCACCTGCCCGCAGCCTGGGTGCACCACATCAGCTGCATCCTGTGCTCTACCCTGGCTTTCCAACAGGAAACTGCTAGAGAATTGTGTGGTCTGGGTGCATCTCTGCCCAGCTGTCATCTCCTTGAAAGGGGGTGTGCATTGCAAAGGATAACACTGCTGACTTCTTGTCGGCATTGTTCACTGTGCTGCAAGCAGGCCAGGCAGCTCCCTCCCTTCCTTGGGCAGCAGTCCATCTCCCACAGCTGCAGATGGAAGATAAACCAATGTGTGGGTCAAATGAGAGCTTGCAGGAACTTTTCCACATGCTGCCTGGAAGCAGCAATCACTTCACTCAAAGCAGTGATCTCAGAAGGGGCTCCTGGTTGCCCTCGGTCCAGCACTGCTGTAAGCATTGCCCAAATCATTTAGCAGCAGTGGTGGCCAGCCAGTCCTACACTGACAGCCCCTGTTTAACTGTAAGTCTGCAGCAGCCAGCCCTGATGGGAAGGTGAGGTGTCTTGTTAACAACAAAGTAAATATGTGTCCATGAGAACATCTACTTCCAGTCCCGGCCTTGGACAAGGAGCAACCACGCAAGAACTGTCTCACTGTGATGCTCTGAAGTGTTAGAAAGAGACTTACAGCAGCAGATCTGGCACTGGGGTGGGGAGCAGAGATACATGTGGTTGTTTGCGACCACCTGAGTCTTTAAGCTGAAGTCTGAAAAGCTCTAGAAATCACTGTGGAAGTCTTCTCTACCCACCATGGAGCCTGGGCTGCAGACCCTGTTTTGCTCTGCCTGATAAGTGAATGAGGCAGATTCACACCTTTGAATGATGCCATTGCTGATTAGGAAACCCAAAAGAGAGAGGACAGGCACCTTGCTTGAGAGTTACTGCTGTAACAGCTCTTCCTAGGGGATAGGCTAAGCTTAGGGCTGGGAGCTGGCTAAAATACATTTGCTTCTCTGCTCAGGCAGTCTGAGCTGTGCTTTCACATCTCTCCCCTGTAGCCAAGAGCTGCAAGCAATGCTGATGACACCTGGTGGCTCCAAAGGACCTTCTGTAGGTTACAGGGGTCTTTTGCAGAAACTAAGAGGATGTGCTGTCTGCATTCCCTATGATCCAGGTCTCCAGTCTCCATTACCTTGGACCACTGCTGGTTCCAGTTCAATGATGTTAGGTAAAATAGGTGGGTAAAGCAACAAAAGTACCAGCAGCTTCAAACCCGTGCCAGGATTGCAGGTCTGTAATGCAGCTCCACCACCCATGCAGGCCTGCTGCACACAAGCAAGATTGATGTTCTGCACTGAAAGCTTGTGGGTGGAGGTTAGAGAGAAAGGGATTTGTTAACCCACAATGGAATTCCCAGTTCTCAGGCAAGTGGTGCAAGTTAAGCAAGGGACAATTGGAAACAGCTCCTTCCTTTTAGGAAAATTAATGCCCTAAATACAAGTTTGAAGAGGAAACAAAGCACATGCTTTGGCCTTGAATAAAAATGACCAAGACTTCAGCTACTGTTTGTCTTTGCACACAAAGCAGATCTTTTCCTTCATAGAGGTATAAAAATCTCATCTAGAGTTTCCAATAGCCACTTCTCAGAGTAATTTCAGACGGCGAGCCAGGCTTATTGTAGTCCTTCCCCCAAGGGGTCAAAGTTAGGAGGCCTTCTTGGAACTGACCTGTATTTAGATGTACAGATCAAACAAGGTCTCATGCTAGAAACTGCAGTTAATCAATGCTTCTGGGCAACTTCAGTACAGGTCTATTTAAGGAGCCTAAATATAGATTTTTCAGAGCCTTAGAAAGTCATTTGTTCAATATTCTGCTCCAATAACTATGACAAAGCTGCCTTTATTAGATGTGATGGTGAAGAGCCAAGAGATGCTGTCAGGTACATCCTACAGTGACTGATCACAGGAAGTGTACAAGTCAATTGTAATGCAGGCACACTGGAGAGAGGAGCTGCTGAAGACTCCAGTGCTTAGCACCTGACTTTTCCGAAGCTTGTAGCTCATGGGCTGAGTGCAGTGTTTGCATTTTGCCTGTGATGATTACTTTCATTTGAGCTCCAGGAATTCCCTAAAACTGTACTTCACCTGTGGCCATGGCACCATTCATCCATTCCCAAAATGGATTTCTTGAGCAATATCTATAGAAACATTTGCAGAATCTTAACATACATGCTTCTTTGTGACTTTTTCCAGTGTTTTGAGAGGTTCTACCAGTATTGAGGTTTGAACTGTGATTGAGAGTAAATGCATGGACTCTCAGCACTGTTGGACTGCTTGCTATTGGATGAAGAAAAGAAACATGCAAAGAATAGACAAGGAAGGCAGTGCATGAACTTTTGTTAGACAACAGTTCTACATGATGCTCTTTGTGAGGTCTTACAGTGTAAACACCTATTTTCTTACATCATACACACATACATACATACACTGGTCTTCGAGAAGCTGTGTTCATGATTTTTCACTGAAAACCAATGTCTCATGAACTATGAAATAATACCAGGCTGTGATTTATCCTTCTGCAGCCCTTTATCTTCTTGCCATCATGGAAATGAGGACAATGGTTAAGACAATGGTTCCAGCAATTCCACCAACTGTCAGGCCCAGGATGTTCCCATGGATCTGCCATGACTGACATCTCTCACCCGTAAAGAAGAAGGCTTGTCCTGTTGGGCACCTGGGAAAATCAAGTACAGATTAACATGGATCAGGAGTGTTATCCTTCTCTATAGGTCCACCCCAAGGTCCTCACACTCACTATCCTGGGTTGGCAGTACCCATTATCCTGGGTGGGCAGTTCCCGTCAGAGGTGTCCATGTCACAACATCCCCACCTTCTTTGGAAGCTATCTACATAACCTGGAAGCACCACAGAGTGGGGTTTCTTTGCCTTTCCTTATAGCTGCTAGTTAAAATTGGTCACTGCAGTGAAGTGTTTTGCTCCTACTGTTCCTTGAAAACCTCGTGGCTTAGACCTCTGAAATATGTAGCTCTGAATACTCATTAGCTGCATCATTTGTTTAAGAAAGTCAAGGCAAGCAGGGAAGAGGTCTGTGGTACCTGCAGCTTGCCCTTCCTTTCACATTCACACAGACTCCATCATTCTGGCAAGGGTTTGGGTTGCATGGGTCTTGTAGATAAGGCAGCTGGTCTTCAATGGGCTGTATGTCCTGAGCTGCTCTCTTCTGCCTTTCAAGAATGAGACCTTTCCTGAAGGCGGTTTGTCCAGGTTCAACAGGAACTTCAGTGTTATTGAGGTGACTTAAGTCTTTTGAAAAAGGAGAAAGAGGAGACAGACATCAACCAGAAGTGATGCTATATGTACTATTCATACCAGGGGCAGCCTGTAGGCTGCTTTGTGAACTAAAGGGAGCTTCTCCATTTTCTCTTTACAGAGCTCTTGCCATCCCACAGCAAGTTCTTCATATTCAAAGCACAAAGTAGAAAATAATAGTTAGGTAAATCAGTGGTATTCTGTATTTAAAAAAATTATGCCAAGCGTGGCTGTTCTGATTGAAAATATGAAAATAGGGATAGCCTTTTAGTATGTTCAGTGCTTAGAAATGGACACAGCTACTGGTTAGAGTGCTTAAAGCTGTCTGAGAAGTTAACCTTCAGTAACTTATCGCTATTTATATTCCTCTGAACTCATAATCACTTTAATCATAATCACCCATCTGAAACTAAGACACAGAAATGCTTTTAAAAAGTTGATCCCCATTAGAAGAGGCAACAACTCAAGTGGCAATAGTTACTTGGATGTATGAAAAGAGATAGAAAGGAGCATCAATTTGCTTTTGAAAAGGAGAACCAGGAAGAGGGTCTTTACCATTAAATTCTGCAAAAATAATTAGGTCATCATTTTTCAGAAAGCTTCTCTGTCTTAATTGGCTGTGGGATATGAAGTTATTCCACCCCAGGGACACACTTCTATAGCAATTGCATGACACATCAAAATTGCCAACAATTGATGGTTTCTCCCATATTGAGGTTTCGTTATCATCTGCAAAGAGAACATAAGTGATTAACAGGTCTAATATTGAGGTTTCATTAACATTTGCAAAGAGAATATAAGTGATGAACAAGAGCCACAAAGTTAGAACTATGACGTGCTTTTTTTTCTGCATTACATTGTCAAATGGAACTTACGCTGTAAAATCAAGTCCAGATGTGAAATACCCAAACAAATCACAGAGGACTGACAAATTATGGGTGCTAGCAGATTGTCAGATATGGTCCGCATGAAGACTCTTAGTCCATACAAGAGCATTGAAATTCCACAACTCCCCTTTCCTTAGGGGCTAACCAAGCACAAGTTACCTCCTCATTGTCACCAGCTAAGAAAGAGCTCCCTTCTGCATAAGGTCACTCCCTATTGGTTTTTTAATACCTATTTACCAGATTTTGCTCATTGCTATGGTTCTGTTCAACATATTCACACCTAAGGTTTAAAAGCTCCTACTGAAAAAGGAGTGTACTAAGCTTCCACTGCAAAAGCAAAGAGGGGTGGAGATTCATCTCTATTTTATTCTGTACAAGCTCACTATTGTACTGTTGTTATTGATTGTTTGAATTAACATATCCATGGGACATTCAAGGCTGGGTGTGGAACTATGGTGCTACATGCTATATAAACCTGTAGTTAAGAGAGAGTCTCTTTGTGAAGGAGTTCATAATTTGCAGTCTACACCCAGCCAAGCAAGAGAGATTTGAAGTGCGGCAGACTGATCTCACAGGTATTTTTTTCTTAATACAGCTACAATGTGAATGCTGTGAATTCAGACCACGTATGTGCAAATTAGCCAAGTCTCCAAAATGCAGTTTTAACTTAAATTATTGCTGAATTAATAATGGAACACAGCACTTTGCTGTCATTACATCATCTGGTGGTGATATGTCACCTATCATAATGGGCAACACAGGTGGAATGGCAATTGCCGGCTCTTAGAACTCTGTATTTAGATTCAAACTAAGATATCCCAGGGATAGTTTATAGTAACACCAACTTTCTAGGTGACACTTTTCACATTAGATGATCTTTCACAGACAGGAATCCTGAGTCACATGCAAGAAAGCGTCCCAAATTGGGAAACACAGCCAAAGTTGCTCAACATTTGAATCCTATGTTCAATCCTCTGACACAGGTTCCTTGGCTTTCATTTTCATCATTCTTCCAAGCAGATGTGTCTTACCTGAGCTAATATCACCTGCACTTGTGGTGAAGCTTTTGCTTGAGGACATCCTTTTCAGGATGTCAGGGTCCTGATCCAGCACTGTGAGTACAGCTTGGCGGTTCAGAGCTGGCCACTCCAGAACACCATCGTTCTCTCCACTGCACAAGTGAAAGGCAATACGACTGTAGCCACTGATTCTGGAGTGGGGATGCAAACTTATGCCAAACCCATAACCCTCAGGGCTATAAAACCTGGGGCTTTGAATAACATCACTTGATGTGTTTTCAAGGAATTGGCTGAAATTTCGAATGACCCACACAGCTGTGGGACAAGGAGTCTCTGTCAGCGTGATGTCGTCGAGAGCAATCCCACCAGATGAAGAGCTAGTGTTGCCCTTTACTCCTTGGAAGAGGTAACGGAACTTCTTCTGAGCATTGAGGGTCACATGGGCAATTTTCCAGTTATAGTCATTATCCGCTTTGGGAAAAGGAAAGCAAAACATTGCCATTGGCATGATAAGTGCTACAATGAAACAGCTTACCCTTAGCCACCCATTCCAACTGCATTTTCAGACAACTGGACTTCTCACAGAGTCCTGAAGGCTAAAGATCTTAAGCTGGCATTGTGATTATAACATATATTCCCTTACCATCTAAATGCTTTGGAGACACTGTTTTAGGAACTCTTCACACATTAGTGAATGCGAGTCTCTAGGGTAAAAGGGAACAGGCTAAGGGCCAAGACATAACAAGTGGATAGGATCCAATGTGTTAGAATTATCTGTTCTTGCTGCTTTCCCAGGGACTTATCCTTCCCTGCAAACAGGTTGATACGGGCAGGTTATCACAGGTCTTGGTTTTTGACACAATAAAGGCAAAATCAGCCAAAGTGGGAACTCAGTTCAGATTTCCAGAACTACATATGGTTTTATATTTCCAACCATGTAAAAATCAGGCTGGGATTCTTCATGACTGCAAATGAGCACAGGTATTTACGTCTGACCAGCTCACTGTTACACAATATAGCCAGTAGAGATCTAGTCAACAGATCTCTAGCAGAGTTTGAATTTGTCTCAATCACTGAGTGCAACATTATTAAGAACATTGTGACTTTTGCTGTCTAGCATCTAAATTACATTATTAAAACCCATAGTTTCATTGCTAAATGCCCTTACATAATGCCAAAATCCATAGCCAATTGCAAGATAATCTGGTAGCTTCGGAAAAATATTTTGATTCCTGTGCCAATCCACTTCATTCACGGACTCAGTAAGGCAACTCTTCCATCCCCATCTCTAATATACTAGATATTCCTCATATTACCACAATTACCTTGAAAGGTTTGAATTTTCCTCAACTTGCGAACATTTCCAGTGCCATCATCCTCTTTAAGCCAGACAATCAGCTTGTCAGAAAGGCTTCCTGTGGTCTTATAGAAGAACTGGAGGCACTGCTGAGTTCTCTTTGGATAAAGGACTCGAGACTCCAGGATTGCCACTTCATCTGCCTTGCCAGAGCTAGTGTTGAAGTACATAAAATAGCCAGCATCTGTAAAGAAAGTATAGAGTTACTGTCTCCAGATTTCCTGTGGCTGCATAGAGCAAATTTACCATTTCAACTCTGCTCTTTTAGTAGGCAAAAGTGTAGTACTTAACATAAGTAGTAGAGGGAATAGTATGTGATAACCATTCCAAATAGGTCAGGATAAGAACAGGACTAGTAGTTTAGCATATATATGGAGCTCATTGCTGACAGCTTCTGTCAATATTGCACTAGTTGGTCTGGTTGGATGTCTCAGGAATGACAGAGATATAAGACAAAGCTTGGTTCAGTGCTGACTACAAGTAATTAGCAGATGTATTTTTTTTTTACTTGATTTATACACAAGATAATCTAAAGATAACACCTTGGAGATAGTATGCTATATTATCTTATAAAGAGTAAGATAACTTCTTATCAGTGATAGAGGCAATAAAAAAGGCCTGGGCACAAAAACAGCACTCTTCTGAACTTGCACATGAAGATCTTTTCTACAGCTTGCCCAAGCACATTTCAAAACTCAGTTTGAGAAAAATATTTAAGAGCTACTGTCCCTCTAGTTTAATTTCCCACTAACCTTTTCTCAAGTATTTTTACTTAAAATTTCAAGGGTCTCCTTTTATCCTGACATTTACAAGAGATTGACTGTTTGCACACATATCTTATCTTGGTATCACATGAACTTATTATAGAATCATGGAATAGTTTGGGTTGGAATGGACCTTAAAGCTCATCCAGTTCCAATCCCCTGCCACAGATAGAGACATATTCCACTAGACCAGGTTTCTCCAAGCCCCGTCCAGCCTGGCTTTGAACACTGCCAGGAATGGGGCAGTCACAGCTTCTCTGAGCAACCTGTGCCACGTCCTAATCTGCTTTAGGCCAAGATGCCCCCACCTTGTACTTAGGTAAAAATTACCGGAAAAGGAACTTTTTTTTTGAAGCTTGTAGTAGTTTATCCTGTCTAAATAACTACAAATCAGACCCTTGCTTTTCAGAATTGCCTATTGGGATTTAATCTTTATTCTCTGTTGTAAGCCAGCACCCTGCAGCTGCGACTGAGGCTGACTCTACCCTTTTCTTCCTATGGAAACCAGAAAAATTACCATATGAAAGAGAAAATTACCCTTAAACTTCTATCATAAAATACTTCGTAACTTTCTTCTACCTCCAGAACCAGCACTCCTCAAGCTTAACTTATCATTCGCTTTGCAAACAGAGCAAACAGAACATTCATGGGTGGCTATGAGCACTGTTTTATTCAGTAACCCAACTCTTACTCAGACATTGGAAGTTGCAGTAGATCCATTTCTAGGTTATATTTAAAAGGCCTTTAGTTAAGATTGTTCTTTGTCCCACTTTATCTTGCTGCTGTGGAGAACATTCCATTATGTTGAAAAAGATTAGCAAGAGCACAAGTGGAACCATAAACTGACACTCACAGAGCCAAGACACGTGAAAAGGAAAAGGGCTTTTTGCTTAACTAGAAATGCTATGACTAGGCTGTTTGCAAGGTGGTATTTTAAATATGGTCCTATACTCCTGTGTTTTTATAGTAGCTGATGCTGGGTTTTCTCAAGGATTGACTACAATAACAGATTCAGAAAAGATTTTAAAGACGCTGTATTTAAAACACTCCATACCAGTACAGACCTGCATAAGGGACCATTACTCCAGCTAACCCTTTTTCCACACAAAAGCATTCTGTTTGTTTTACCTCTACAGCGCCCAGAAAGTGTATGGTCTTCCTGTCCTGCAGCACTGCTCTGTTGATGTACCCAGTCTAAATCATCTTTGGTGCCCTGAATCATGCCACAGATATTTTCAATCTCAAAAGAACACTGGTCCAAAAAAGTGTGAGTAGAACCTGAAAAAAATGCACACATGGTTACTTTAAAAGTAGCATTTCATTACAATTTCTGCTCCAATTATTGGGTGCTTTGTTTAAAGCAGTATAGACATCCTGTACAGAAGACAACCCACAGCACAGGCAAGCCAAAAGACTCAAAAGAGGACAGATATGACTCCTGGAGGGATTCCGTGCATAAAGGTAACAAGAGTTAACGACTTTGCGGAAGGTTAAACTCCCATGTGGCAGCTGAAGCACTGTGACAGATGGTGGCTGTCTTTGTGCCTGCTTGAAAGCCTTGGAGAAACAAGTCACTTTGTCAACAGTGCTGATGTATTCAACCATTCCTCAGCTGGAGGTTATGGTTCTGCATAGCTCACTTATCTGCTTGGTGAGTATAAGCACTGTTCTTCCACTTCAAGCAAAGTCCACTCAGTTACCTTGGACCAGTCCAGCTGAGTCTGCCTACAAATTGGTGCTTCTGTTGACACGATCATGGGGACAATAACTCTCACTAATATTCATATGTGGTGATAACATCTTCAACCAGCTTAGCAATCACCTAGACAGTGTCAGACTCTAGACTTAGCCAATCTCAGGCAAAAAAAAATCAAATAAAGATCAAACATCAGTAACAAAAGGAGAAAGTTTAGTTGAATTCACGTCACAAGTCCACAGTGAAGCTGCCCAAACACAAGCAGAACACAACCACACGTCTGAACCCCTAGGAGCAACATAGAAGAAAAGATGTGAATGGATTGACTTTCATTGAGTAATTGAACTTTTACAGAAGTAATGAAAGTTAGCAGAGCCAAAGAGAGGGATGAGGGAGAAATAAACAGTTTGGGTCTTCACACCACAGGTCCTCTCCCACACCTTCCCACAAGCATTCGAGAAAAGTTTTTGTGGTTTTAGACATAAGGGAGGTGAACCAGCCAGGCTCAAGAACTAACAAAGAAACAGTTTGCCATGGTTACATTACAACTTACTGCAGTTATACATGCGATTCAGTCTTTTCAGGTCAATGGCACTGAAGTCTAGACGTTGTCCAATTACGTTATCAAATTCTGGTATCTTTGCTGTGATTGTGGGGATGCTTTCATTTTTGTTAAATGAAAATGGCTGATAGTGCATCAGTGATTCATAGTCATAGGGGGTGTTCAGGTCAGTGATGGAGCTGTCATCGTACTTCACAAAATTGTGCTCTCTGCCTGGTGAAAGAACAGAAAAGTGCTTCATGCTTAGAGAAATTGGAAGGAAAATGGCCTTAGCATGACCCCTTGGATACAGTTTTATGAAGCAGAATAGATACATCCAAAAGCAGTTACTTTACAATGAAATATTCAAATTTAGCAAGATTTGTTTATGAAGTCATTTGGACAACAAAGCAGTGTCTTTAAATTGCAATTCTGCAGTCTTACATGAATCTTCAGTAACTTCAAAATCAAATATCAATGTTCTGTAAAGAATGGGATATATAGGAGGTCAGATTAGATGGTCTGAAAGTAAGCATTCTAAAGAATTACATTTCAGGATTAATGTGCTCTAATCTAGAGCCTGTGAATATTGATGCAAATATTTCCTGGGATTATTAGATCACATATGAACAAGGAGAGGCTCTGGAGCCCTCCAATCATTAAGGAGACAAATATGACACTCCTGTAATGGCTCCAAGTTCTGTTCTTCCTTTGAAGCAAAGAATACATTAGCAATGGAGGTGGGAGGGATGTTTTTATCCTAGATTGACAATATTGCTATGATATTTCTATTAAAATCTTCTTTTTTATGTCTTTTATTAAAATCTTTTTTCTGTGTCTTTTAGAAACACGTTTCTCATGGTTCCTTGGTGAAGTGATTTCTCCTTAGGAAAAGTTTTTCATTATCAAGGAGCCATTTCACATACTTTGATATGGAAGTATAGAAAGACTTTCTCCAAGGACAAGCAGCACATGACTGGACTAGGGGATAATTACAGCTTCTCTGTGTAAACACTGCCTTTCCCTTCTGCAAGTCCATTCTGTGTGCAAAGGTCTTCAGTTCAAGGTCTGAGACTGTATAAGAACTTGAGATTGTTTTCTTACAGATATTTGAATCACACCTTCTATCTAAAACAGTGAGAATCTTGCTGATCGAGTGCTATCACTTTTAATAGCTGAGGAAAAAGTCTTGACAGAGCACAGGCTTGTGTAATGATCATTACCAGGCAAAGGGTAACTTCTATGTGTTTTTAAGAGAAATAAACCATACTGCAAGGTGGCATTTTCATTAGACTGTCCTGTGGGTTTTCTCTGAAGTCTATCAGGCTTATTAAGTTTTCTGTCAACAGCAACATGAACAGAAGATCACTTCTTGCAGGCCAGCTATCTGCATTGCAGTTTATGAGAATTCATTATGGCAAAAACTGCTACCATGCTGTTAAATATGGGGTTACTTATCACTAATATGGGAACAGATGTGCAGAGCCACACCCCAGAGGGCACAATCATATTAGCCTTATTACCCTTTAGAGGAACAGGCATCTTTCAAACTACTATAGCAGGAGTTTTCTAACAAACTTGCCTAACTGGAAAATGAGCTTTAACAGTAATGAATGGAAGCCTGCAGAACCGACTGTAGTGATATCAGGACAGTTCCAGGACTCCCTTCAAAATAGAGTCATACTCAAGTCCATCAGCTTTACAATTTTTTAGTGCTCCAGATTTGTGGCTACTGAATACAGTACAGATACATTAGGAGGATTCAATGATACATTCTTTTTGGAAGAGGAAAGAAAAGCATGGAGAACTTGCACTTTTTTGTAGAGCTTTTCCATATCTCTGTACATCATGGAGCCCACAACAGTGCATTGTAAGCACATTGTAAAACTTCTTGCATTAAAGGTAGTTAGTTACAGTGCACAGCAAAAAAGGGGTCCAAAAGTCAGAGTCTAGATACTGCTAACATCATTATCTTCATCACCATGACCCAAGATAAGATCAAGTTAGTAATAACCCATATTGGCTTTAGTGCTAATCTTAACAATAAAAATAATGGTCTTCAAAACCAATTCATAGAATCATAGAATCATAGAATAGTTAGGGTTGGAAAGGACCTTAAGATCATCTAGTTCCAACCCCTCTGCCAT
>JASSUY010038657.1:18863-29383 GCA_032466535.1 Forpus xanthops | reverse complement strand
GCACAGGGTGCCCAAAGAAGCTGTGGCTGCCCCATGTCTGGCAGTGCTCAAGGCCAGGTTGGACACAGGGCCTTGGAGCAACCTGCTCTAGTGGGAGGTGTCCCTGCCCATGGCAGAGGTTGGAACAAGATGAGCCATAAGGTCTCTCCCAGCACAAACCAGCCTGGATTCTGTGACTTGGCTATTTCATCACTTTCAAAACTTCCATTGCACGTCTGTATTATATTCTGTACACACAGGTTTATTGAAACAATTGACTTTCAAGCAATCTGTAGCCCCAGAAAGCTACTTGAAATGAAGTATTAGCAAGAAGGAGACTAAAACGTTGGAGGAAAGCCATGCTGGAGCACTAGCACACTGGTCCTGGGCTCACTGCTCGTTAGAAACAAGGCTTGAAAGAGCAGGCTGTGCGCCCCACTGAGGTGTGATGGCTGCACGTTATGAGCTGGCTCTGCCCAGAACAAATTACTAGTTTAAAGGGTTGCCACTGTTCTAGCCCTAGGGAAGCACATAGGCATTTGCAAAGGCTCCTGGCAGGAACAACCCTTGGCTACAGAGGGGTGGCAGGCAGCATGACTCAGTGGGCTTGGGTTTGGATGGCTTGAGCTCTACCACTGATGATGATAGATGAGAGCCTTCAGTTCTCGTCTTCAGTTTCCCTCTTCTGAAATGGGCAGAGCTCTGCTTACCTCTTGGTAATGTACTTTGTGAATCAGCTTTCACCAGGTGTAAATCACCACCACTGCTGATGGAGCAGCCCCGGGTTAGTAAGGATGGAGAAGGGCTCTTTGATCTCTCTGGTTCTAGGAGAAAATCCTCCTCTTGGGGACAATGAGAAGTGTCTCAGGGTGTTACAGTCCCGTGCCTCATCTCCTTCAGATGATGGCAGCTTCTTTGCTTGACCTTGGGTTACTCCAGGATCTGGTGTGCAAGAGCATGAAGCTCTTTCACCATACACCTGCTCACACCAGAAGCCCAGCACCTTGCTTCTCCTGCTCCTGGGAGCCCACATCCTCTGCACTCACCTTCTGCACCCTTTGTTACTTCCAACACGCCTTTTAGTGGTGCCTTTCCTGTCCCTGACTCACCTGCAGGTATGCACGTCCTCCTTTTCCCCCCAGATCCTCTCTCCTCACCACCAGCACAGCCACCATAAACAGGAAGGAGGATTGGCAGCAAACAGCACTCCAGCACCCAGCAAACATGGGGGAGACTGGAAAATACGTGTACTTTTTATCAGATTAGTTTATGTATTACAGCAATGGGGAAACGATCGGGGTCACTCAGACTCCATTCTTTCAAGGGGAAGAACTGACACACCGAGGAGATGTGATGTCTCAGAGTACCTGAATCTTTCACCCTCTTTTTCCCACTGAGCATCTCTACACTGATGATAGCCATTAACCATGTAATAAAGCCTTACTGAACAAGGCAACCCATGCTTCACACATACCAGTAAGTCAGGCTGTGCCATGACAAGAGCACAGTATTTGTCCTTGGTCAGCTAATAAAACAAACAAGCTTATCTTCATGTGGACTTTGCTTCTTATCATATTGCTTTGGTAGAAATACGCCTGGCTGAAGTCCTTCCTCCCTTCCCTCAGCTGCCAAAGGCCCGTATCCCAGTTTAGGCCACTTTGCCTTCCCAGTGAGGTGACTGGAAAGGAAAGGGAGGTGATTTCATTCCCTGCTCGCTGCAGAAGATGTTAGGAGAAAAGGGCTAGACACGCTCCTGTTTTTGATAGGGGAAAAAGGAGATAGCAGTATCAAACCACAAGCATGCCAGTCATCTAGTAGATATTTTATCACACTGTGGCCTTCAGGCATCAGAGCAGGGCAGATTAATATTAACCGTGCTGGGTAGGAATATATCGTGCTACAGATAATCTCTTATATACACAACAGGATAGCATTTACACGAGATGGAAATTTGCAGCTGTGGAATAAACAGAGTGAAGGTACCTACTGACCTGCTCAACTGAAGTTAGTTATCCCCCTGGCACAGACACTGGTTAATGATTTAGCTGTTTTGGAGCAAAAGTTCTATTTATGTGCCCCATACGCAGTTTAGTCTGAAATGGCTTTAACTGCCAGAGGGGAGACTGAGATGAGCTCTGAGGCAGAAGCTGTTCCCTGTGAGGGTGCTGAGGCGCTGGCACAGGGTGCCCAGAGAAGCTGTGGCTGCCCCGTGTCTGGCAGTGTTCAAGGCCAGGTTGGACACAGGGGCTTGGAGTAACCTGCTCCAGTGGAAGGTGTCCCTGCCTGTGGCAGGGGTTGAACTGCAGGAGCTTTAAGGTCCCTTTTAACACAAATCATTGTGTGATTCTCAGCCTGGGTGGATTCAGCAGATGGATCCAGAGGTCACTGTGGTGGAGCCGAGGAGGATGTTGCTGCTGTCCAGCCAGCTGCCTGCAGCCTGCTGAGGGAGCAGGTAGGTATTTTCCTCCTCTTTAAACGACAACTGACGTTTGTCTGCCAGCAACATTAGCGATGATCGGGTCTGTGTCATGATGCTGAAGACAATCCTATCTGTTGTATAATTGAAGGGAAAAGTGCCCTCCTGGAACCTTTCGGTTGACACAGAGTTTAACTCCATCTTGACACAGAATTTAACCCAGTAACATTGGCTGGAGAGACCTCAAAGGATAAAACCTTTCGGTACAAGCAAACGGTCTCCAATCTGAGTGGTTGTAGTAAGATTAATGTCCTGGCCTGCCCCTTAGTACCCCAATATGGGCTTGGGGTGGAGGAGGAGAGACCACAACGATGTGTACATCAGATTGTACCGAGTAAAACTTGAGGTGTGCCGCTATCAGATGTGCAACTGTTACTTTAAACACTGCTACTGATGAGTCAATAGTCTGATATAATAATAGCCATTATAATAATACCCCCCAACCAAACTGACAGCAAACTGAACACAAAAGCAGCCAGGACCCTGAATTTTCCTGTATTAGGGGTATGATAGGAACAGTTTTTTACAGCTACCTGGGTAAGGTGGCCATAGCCCTGCTAATGAGTGAAGATGGGAAAGGCTTCGTGTTGGTTGGGCAATTATAGAAGAGTAATGGTATAGAAAACTGCTGGTCTTCAAGCACAGAAGGCAGTGGTTTCACAGCCTGAGCCCAATCGACTAGGAGAGAGCCTGGGAATGACTCAATTTGACCTTGAGTTGGCTGAATTAACGTACCCAAGAATAAAATCAAGCTGCCCAGCAGGGAAATGTTGTAAAAAAGCTTTAGAATTTGCAAAGTGAGGGGTTCGTTTGCTTCTTCCTTTCCTGCTTAACTGGTAGATCAACAACCTAACAGGCACACAGGATACAGTTTGGGGTTTTCCTGTAATTACTGTAATATTCTTCAGTTTTGGGCAAGTAGAGTCAAGAAATGCCATGAAATCTGCAAGGTTTTTGGGCTGCTTTTGCCAAAGTGAATGATGCCCAACTCATCTGTAGCTTCCAACCCACCACCTTGTTTTTGCAGCGAGGTCAGAGCTGCTCTCAATTAAACGAAGCAGGACAATTTCTCCCTCATCAGGGATGCATGTGTCAGGACTTCACATGCACAACCTCCTCACAACAGCTTGGTCTTCTGGACAGGACTGTCCTCTGGGTGAGGACGGCCCAGACCTCCCGCCTCCTCCCCAGCCATGTGGCAATGGACTTCCCTCTCCAACGCTACTCAAGGCCCTTAAGCAGATGGCGATCAGCACTTGGAGCAAGGAGATGAGCATGATAATGCTAAGGTCCTGGTGCAACCCCTGAAAACCAGAGACACACCACGTGCTTAAATGGTGTGGCCAGAACAAGAGAAAAGAGCCACCTTGTCTGATCTGAAGGGGACAATTCTGTCCCTCCTCTGCTCCTCCCCATGACCGCACGTTCCCAAGGTCCTGTTGGGTTTGTACCTATGTGACTATGGAAGTTGAGTTGGCAAGAGCCCTCCATTAGGTGAGATTCAACATGACATTGCTGCACGTCTCTTCTTCCGCCAAGCACAGATTCAAACAACTTCCCAGTTAATACAACAAATACAGTACTGTTCTTCCCATTGCTCATCATGGAGAACATAAAACCGTGTGCATGTTAGGTCTGATGGCCACACCGAGACTCACTGCACCATGCAACAGCTACCCCTTAAAACAAACACAGCTACACCCTGTATTTACTGTTTTAATTATTTTATTATTATTATTATTATGCATAATAAATCTTTCACACAAAGTCATGAAAAGGATCCCCAATGTGGTACTTTACAGATCTGAAGGAAAACAGAGTATTTGCGACCGTGCCAGACTGCAAACATCAGGATGCTGCCAGATCCACACAATGCTCAAACTCTTGGAAGAGCCAATGGGGCTAGCCTGGAATTCAGCATACATCCTGGTCTGCCTCTGCTGTTTGGGCTTTGGATTGTAACTCCAGCTGTTCCAAACCAGCCAGGCCCTAGGAGCACTACATATGAACTAAACGCACAAGGATATTATGTGACGGGAACAACCCTGTTCCTTCTGCACTTCAACTCGAGGTCATCGCAACAAGAGGACAGTGAGAAATGATTTACTATGTGACAGCCACATTGATTCAGCAGCTGGTTTGACCTATTCTATCAGATTACTGCTCTGTGTACCCTTCCCTTTATGAAAAGGCCTTTCAAAGAGAAGAATCGTGTTCGCTCCAGCTTGACACCCAGCTGAAAAGCATCACCTCTGTGGAGCCCTGTTTGTGAAGTGCTCACTCCTGCTGCAGGCAGCGGGGAGAAGGGTGCTCACCTCAGGTTCAAGTGCCCATGGGCAGTTTAAATCAGATTTAAAATGAGCCATCCAGTACCTTCAGAACCCACAGTTTAAAAGTGCATCTTCAGACTGACCCATCCAAAGGCTGGCCAGCCCTGCTGACTCACAAACACTCTGAGCTTTGTCATAAAGATGAAATTACAAACCACTACAATAACCAAGAAGAGTTATCCCCTTTAACGTTTGCTGCTCAAAGACGAAAGAAAACAGACCAAAAAAAAAACCCAAAAACCAGCACAAACCTCTGTGCAGCTCGGTCACGGTTCATTCATTCCCCCTGTTTTGATGAGAAAAATTGAATCCCCAAGTCTTAACTATTGCCTTTTTAAAAACAGCTTCTGTCGTTTTAAAGCCCTAAATGCTCCTGGGCTGTACATATCACTTTGCAGCTATGCTTAAATAAATTTGGAAAGCTTTTTTGCCTTTTGTGTTTTTAAGCCAGCATTTCCATTTGGGTAGGGCTTAAATGGACTCCCACCTCTAAATAAGCAGGTAAAAGGAAAGTACAATCCTAGCTCATCCTTCAGGGAAAGAAAAATAAAAGAAGGGTGCGAGAAATTCTATTAAAAGGACTCAAAGAACTGTCTGAAAGCAAATGCGCCCGATTCTTTGGGTCAATAAACAGAACATGCTGGAGCAGGAGGAGGATACAGGGGGTTGTCACATATCTTTGGGAGCTAATTCCTTGATTCTTATGTTTTGGCATGCAATGTACTGGTGGCCGTCCACACAGCAGCACGTGGAGTTACGAGTGTCCGCATGCACGTGCCACAGGCACCATCAGGAGCCTCCCCAGAGGGGAAATGCTCCTTGCCTTGAAAAATGAGATATTCACTCAAAATCAGGTCAAGCCATTTCTTTTGTTCTCCCAACTGCATAAACAGGTATATCAGGAAAGGACACTTAAAAACAACATCAACAACGAAAGAGAAGCATTCTACATTTAGGTAAATTTATACTTCTGCCATAAAGCCTGTAATAGTAAATAGCATTTTGAATGCAAAACTTAGCCACGGATCCCCGTGACACCGTCACCATCCCACACCATTTTAGCAGGACACTGGTCTATTGTACAATCTTACGACTATTTTCTTTGGAGAGTTTTTTTGTTTGTTTTCCCACACACACATTCAATTTCCAGGAACAATGTTTGCTCAGATGCAGCAGAACAAGTCTGCAAGGGACCTGACTCTGAAAGACGGTGTTTGTAGCCCTCTATCGAGTGTCTGCCAATCAAAAAACAACAACAAAAAAGGATTTGCTATTGAAAATCCTCCCACAAACGTTTTGATAGCTAAATCAAGTGTTTTAAATCTGGCTGGGAGCTAATCTCATTAATATGCTGCTTGCTTAGTTCACTTGGTTGATGGCGTAGACACCAATTTAACGTCTGCAGCCTTGAGAGTGCCACTGATGTGAAGAGCTGTGAGTGAAAGCACAGGATTAGGTGACGAGCAACCCATGGCAGAATTCAACAGACCACAGAAAGCCTGTCCCAACAAACCTGCCTCACCTGAAAGAAACAAGAATACAAACGCTGCTTCCAAAACAAAGTCCGCAATCCCTTTCCTCGTTTATCCTGTTAAAGAACAATCTGGTTTGCGGTTGGTAGTAACATCATACCCCATGTGTAAGGCCTCATTTTCATCAAACAAGCTCTAGGTTACAGGACTATAAATGCAAGGTTTGCCTACAAGCCACCGGCTCCTCACACCACAGTCTGTTGCCAGCGTGTTGGTGGCGATTTGCTTCCAAGACGTTGACACCGGACTGTGCACTAGCGGCAAGCTTCATTCTCCAAAAGCTGTGGGGTCAGAGGGTGCACGTTGCAGGGGGTCACGTATTAACACGCGGTGCAGAGTTCTGTTTTCTGTAAGACAAGGGAGTTGAGCTGGCTTGGCTGGGGCATCTCCTTCAGCCAGAGTCCATAGTGAAGAGCTGGATGTCATGCGGGTTCCAGTACAGGGCCACGGCAGAGTTGTAGACCAAGGACCAAACGTAGGGGATGAAGAACTCCTCAGGCTGCTCCTCCTCCACATACTTGAACTTCAGTTCAGGGAACTTCTGCAATGAGAGAAACCGAAGTCCGCTGAGGGAAGGTTTTCATGTCTGTGTGTTTGCAAACACGCAGCCCACCTCAACACCAAGCTCTGGTGAAGAAAGTCATGGAAAGAACTGAACCATTAGACCCGAATGAAAACATTTATGGGATGAAGAGATCACTTATGATTTCTTCTCCGAACTCAATGCTACATTAGCATACTGTATTCAACTCACACTCAGTTTGCTTGTTAACAAAGACTAAACACGTGAATCCTTTGCAATACACAAGAGTCTAAAGGAAAACTCATTTTTAGCAGCCGCACAAAAACCTCCCTGCGTGTGCACGTACAGGCCTGTTTATTGCAGTTTTCCCTAAAAAGCTTTGCTATTAATCGTACTCAGCATCTCAGCAGGACAATTCTTTGGAAATGCTGTAAGAATAAACATATCCTGTGATAAGTTTTCAGCGTTCTGGCAAATTGACTTTTTCCATCTGTTCTGAAAGACTTTATGTATTGGGAGTTGGAACTAGATGATCTTAAGGTCCTTTCCAACCCTCACTATTCTATGATTCTATGATATAGAAGTTTCCAGGAGAGAATCGCTCTTCCTTCAGGAAGCACAGTGGGAAGCATGTCTAGGTTCCATGGGTGAGCTCACTGTCAGTTCTGCTACAGGTTCCCCTGCACTTTTGGATAGGTCACTACCCCTGCACCTTGTTTTTCACATTGCTTAGGAGCATGCTAATGGCATCACTGTGGTACTTAAGAGTGCAAGACCCTGCAAGCTCCTCAACTGCAACACATCACGTGTCTATCCCACTTCAGCCCCTTAAGGCTGTAACTATAAGACCTCTGCACATAGACCTCACTGCCCATCCACTCATGTATCTCCCCTTCTGGAACTTAGAGGCTAGACAACAATAATGTCAACAAAACCTCTTGATTTGCAGTACAGTTTTAAGCAAAGCACACAGCTTTAAGAATCAGCACACATCGGATGTACTACTCCAGCCCATCCTAACTGGACAGACATGCTGCATCCTTCATTTTCCAGTGTTCTTATTTCTCCCCTTCCAAAGCAGTGCATACACTGCAAACCCACTGGATTCACTCTCAGTAAGCACGCATTCTGGGGAAGAGCTGAGCCTACTTTTGTGCTGTGCTCTTCAATCATTTTATCTATTTCTAAATGTTGCCTATGTCAAGAGCTTGGCAGAGTTTCAGATAAAAGCCACATTACAATGATCACTAGGGTAAGATAAAACATGACCCATTCTATTATTTATAAGGCTGTGGCTGAGACTAAGAATAAACTCTATGGTGTGACACGATCAGAACAAGCACAGCAATGGCTAAGAAGCCTCTTTGCCTATTAATAATGAAGGGATGCCCTATCATCTTCCTTGGGCTCAGAGTGTCCTGTTTCCTTATGTTAGGGTACAAGACCCTTCTGGCTGGAAGTGTCTTTTGAAGGGGCATTTCTCAGCCACTTGCCTTTCAGGGCTGTTTATTTAACTTTTAGACACCCACGTTATTTGTATTCTCAGAGCCAGAAAGCATGGAAACTGCTCTACTCCTCCCTTGCATTGCTGCTGTTACTGGAGCATTCTGGTGCAAACACTGAGCATACAGTTACACCAAGCCACAAAGGTGCCACCTGCATTATGCAGATGTCTCCATGGGCAGCCTCATTCAACCACAGGCGACAATGTGCCCGCTCCTACATGTCTCCATGAACAGCCTTTTCAGCTTCATTCAACCACAGCCTTGGGTGACGACGTGCCATGCCCTTCATTGATGAGGATATTGGTGTCACCTTCCACGATGCCCTAATGTCCTGGAGCTGCCACTGTTTGGCTTATGTTGGGGCCCTTCACCACAGTTCTATTTAGCTGGATGACAATCCGTAGCCTAGGAGGAATCATTTCGGCCACTGGTGTGGCTGTCTTTATAGTACTTGATGACTTTCGAATGTGTGGAGAGTTCATCCTTAATAGCAATCTGGGATGGAAGGAGGGCAGTATTGTTTCTAGCACTACTACCTCTATTTAAGGAACTAAGGCAGCTAAAAGTTAAGGTTGTTAAAGGCACTTCTGCATCTAACTCCTGTTGAGTTCAAAGCCCAGAACCTCAAAGGTACATCAGCAAGTTTCGTTTCCTGCATCAGTCATGCAGTCTGTGGTAGAGAAGCAATCTCGTGGTCCTTTTGTGCACCTAACCCATTCTCTACTACCTGTCTACAACCTCTCTTCCCCAATCTGTTTTGATCAGCCTGTTTAACCTTCTGCACCATCTTGTCTCCTCAGTGTAAGGTACCTTGCACCCATACTCACCCCCATCTCTCATTTTCTGTCTCCCAGCTTTCTCTCATCTCCAACTTCCTTCCACTGCATCTTTAGAGGTCTCTTTAGCAAATCTTTCTATTTTGCAGTTGCCCAAGTTTTCTTTTTGCTCATCAGCCTTGTGAGATCCTCCTTTTCATTAACATCCTCTATCTCCTCCCACCATGGCTCCAAGCCCTCAAGCTGTGCCTTCCCTTCCCCTCTGCCACACCATCCCATGACTCTTTTGGTAGGTTAAACCTTTCTCCAAGTAAGCCCTCATGTAGATTTTAATTACTATTATTATTATTTTAAACTGATATTCTACCCTGCTTATCCTCAGTGTAATCTTCCCCACTTCCCTCCTAAATGCTTCCTGCCTTGTGGTCAGTGTAGACAGGAACACGTTCAGCTCAGCATTGCATCAGCAGAATGAATGGTTAAACCTTATGATTAAACTGCTGCAACATTTCCTAGCAGAGAAAAGCCCTTACACAGCTGTCACTGTTCACCCCAAAGGTGGCTGCATGCCAGCACTGCAGCCTGCAGTAGTCCTTCTGGGAGGGAAGGAGGGAACAAAGTGATCAAAGATGCTCGCTGGAGTTGAATGAAACACATAACTATTTTTCACCTTCAAGGTCACGGATTATAGCTGCTGGTTTTGCAAGCACTTATGGCAGAAGTCTGGGACCATTCTGGGCTCTCAAGCAGCTTAACAAACATATTTAGCTTTAAAACAGCAGGTAAAACCGCATTAGAAATTCCGATAGCTACATCTGAGATGCTCAGCTCTTACTATCCCATTATCTCTCAGTCGAAAGGATAGCATAAAATAAATCAGATAGCATTCATATTTTCAGGCAATAACAGTCCTGCATTGATTTTATTATCAAGCCTTTCTTCAGACTGATCAATGTTGCCATCTATTGTGATTGTACCGTAGCAATTTAATAATCAATTTCAGATTAAAGACTATAATTTACTGCAATCAGCCTGGACTCTCTCACACTCAACATATGCCTTGAGCAGTCTGCACGTTTATCTTGGAATGTAGATGAGGAATGTAGATAAGATTAGTAAGGAGAGGTATAATACACAATGCAATTACATACATGCAGTTTCAAGTGTATTTTTATAGGATGAGCATAAGTAATGACAGAAGTGATGGATACTTGATGGTCCACCTGAACAGTGGGCCCAGAATAGCTCAGTGCATTGCTAAGGGGACACAGAGAATTTGAATTCCAGGTCAGTAATTCAAACCCAGCTTCTTCAGGTGATTGCAGAGATCCATGGCTGTGTGGTGGCCATGTATTCTCATTTATTAAAAATAAGAAATCCTATAGGCCCAGCAACATCC
>JASSUY010038656.1:0-17906 GCA_032466535.1 Forpus xanthops | reverse complement strand
TGATGCCAACCTCATGAAGTTTAACCATGCCAAGTGCAAGGTCCTGCACCTGGGTCAGAGCGATCCCAGGCACAGCTGCAGATTGGGCAGAGAAGAGATTCAGAGCAGCCTTGCAGGGAAGGACTTGGGAGTGTTGGTTGATGAGAAAATGAACATGAGGCGGCAGTGTACACTTGCAGCCCAGAAAGCCACCCATATCCTGGGCTGCATCAAAAGGAGTGTGAGCAGCAGGTGGAGGGAGGTGATTCTGCCCCTCTACTCTGCTCTCATGAGATCTCACTTGGAATATTGTGTACAGTTCTGGTGTCGTCAACATAAAAAGGACATGGAACTGTTGGAATACATCCAAAGGAGGGCCATGAGGGCGATGAGGGGACTGGTGTACCTCCTTTATGAAGATAGGCTGAGAAAGTTGAGGCTGTTCAGCCTGGAGAAGAGAAGGCTGCGTGGAGTATCTGAAGGGGGGCTATAGGGATGCTGAGGAGGGACTCTTCATGAGGGACTGTAATGAGAGGACAAGGGTTAACGGGTTCAAACTTAAACAGGGAAAGTTTAGATTGGATCTGAGGAAGAAATTCTTTACTGTAAGGGTGGTGAGGCTCTGAAATGGGTTGCCCAAGGAAGTTGTTAATGCTCCATCACTGGCAGTGCTCAAGGCCAGGTTGGACAGAGCCTTGGGTGACATGGTTTAGTGTGAGATGTCCCTGCCCCTGGCAGGGGTGCTAGAATTAGATGATCTTAAGGTCCTTTCAAACCCTAACTATTCTGTAATTCTATGGTCTGTACTTTTAAAATATGTCCTGTGTAACCCTGTGGCCTGTTTTTCATCTTTACCTGTCCTTTCTTCCTGCTGTTGTAAGCTCAATTCATTTTTCTTCAAAAAAAGGTTTGTAGGCTTTTCAGTCTAGGACTTGTATCATCTTGCCTGTTTTGTTCCTGTTCATGATCTTGGGCTCATATGAATGGTTAATGACGTTATAGGGGAAACTGCCTGTCACATGTACATATCCTAATTTGTGTGAATAACTCTCAGTAAGATGTGTCTCTGTACAGGTTGTCATATCAAATGACTAATTTTTGTTTCTGACTTTGAGATCCTCAAGATATGTTTTAAATATTAATAAAGCATGTTTTTCAGCATCCCACTGCCATAATAAACTATTATTCCCGTTTTAGGAAAGAAAAAAATTATAGCGTTGAAAATTTAAGGTACTCATGAATGCATACTTTATTGGCAGGAGTAGAAAGTAACTGAATGTATTATTTCTGTGTTATAACCAGAAGACGTTATTCTTCTTGGCTGAAATTCTTTTATTCACATTATAATTGAAAGGATGCTTCTGATAAATGGCATAAATGTTGCTATGGCTTTCCAGCAGCTATTTTTGTGGCAGTCAGACTGCAGAGCACCTTGTAGCTAGAGAAGCCTGTACCTCTACTCGTGCCAGTTTGCAGAACCATGCTGTAATGGAAGGTGTCAGCAGGATTCTCCTACTCTGCTTTGCCATGAGAAAAGAAACTCAACACTGCCTTCTTCCTTACTGCTTAGATTCTTATTTTGGTTACTTGAGATTTGTAAGAATGAATTAGGAGGGCTAATAGTGCAATATGTGTAATTACTATATTACTTCATAGCTATATCATCTCTCAGCCAGTTGCTGGAATTAAACATTGATGTTTTGCTTAATGTAACATTTCTGAATACTGAGTTAAAAATGATGCACATGATCCTGTAAACAGGTTTTTTTATGTTATGGATAAAGATGTATAGAAAATTGAATATTTTAGAAAAAAAATTATGGATTTTGCTATAATCCCATTATTTATTGTCTGCTGGAGTTGTTTAGTGAGCTTTTCCTGTGTAAGACTTGTTTGTAGGGAAAACGTTAATACCTTAATTGATTTCATCTCTGAAAAGTAAAGGCTAAATAAGTGTGGAATTCCTCTGAGATATGTGGGAATTTGCAGTACCTAAAGAAAGACAATGAAGAAAGTCAAATTTTCACCCAACCCATGTACAAATTGGAGTTGACACTTGTGGGATATAACAAAAACAACCTGTATGAAGCGGCATAGTTATGCTATGAATAGAGGAATAGAGCTAAAACTGTTATCTTATCCAGAGTACATATTGCTTGTGTTCTCTTATTGTTGGGGATTGGCCCATCTCTGCAATGCATCTGGGAGTATTTCTTGCAGGAGATTTTACTATTTAGGACTGCGTATTCTGCTGACAGTAATTGTTTCCGAGATAGGCAGAAGAGTTTTGTGCTTATTCACCATCTTGTACATCTCCAGTTCCACATTAGCCACTCTTCCCGTTGTTCCTCTGGTACTGTAGATACGACAGTCCACTACCTGTCTGATAGCAATCAAATTGTAGAGTCTTTAGGAAAGCAGAAGTGTACCTAACAGCAGGAGAGCGTAGCTATAATTTCTCTAAACCTGGCTAAACTAGTGAGAACCCTAACTTGCTTAAGATCTCCAGATCCTTCACTGGTATTTTTGGGTGAATGATAGAAGTCATCCTTTCTATAGCACTGGTGTGTGTTGGCTGTCACGGTAGGATTCTAGTCTGCAGCTACAGGAATCATCGAATCACAGAATAAGGTCTCTGGAAACCAAACCAAAGATCATCTTGCTCCAGCCACCCTCCCATGGGCAGGGACACCTTCCACTAGACCAGGTTGCTCAAGGCCCCATCCGAGACTACCAAGGATGGGACAGCCACAGCTTCTCTTGGCAACCTGTGCCTGCGCCTCACCATGTTCATCTTAAAAAATTGCTTCCGTATGGTCTGTGTGTATCTACCCTTTTTCAGTTTAAAACCATTGCCCCTTATCCTGTCACCACAGGCCTTGGTAAAAAGTCTGTCCCAATCTTTCTAATAAGCCTGCTTTACTTATTGAAAGGCTGTTAGAAGATCTCTCCAGAGCTTTCTCTTCTCTAGGTTGAACAACTCCAACTCTCTCAGCCTGCCTCCATAACAGAGGTGCTCCAATCTCTGATCATCTTCATAGCCCTCCTCTGGGCCCATTTCAGCATGTGCATGTCCCTTGTGCTTGGGGCCCCAGGGCTGGACACAGTACTGTGTGGTCTCAAGAGAGCAGAGTACGGGGGGAGAATCGCCTCCCTTGACATGCTGATTACCACTGCTGTTTCCTTAGCTTGTGTACCTTGCCATTCCTTTTCTGCTCTTAATCTTTGGTTTGGGAGATACTTTGAAAATTCTTGTTTGATTTCCTCAGCTATTTCAGTGTACATGAGCATTCAACACAACAGATGTATCACAGAAAAAGGAAAATGCCATTGCCATTTTGGGAAGAAATTGCAGGAGGCTCTTCATTTACCAGAATCTTGGAGAGTGGGCAGGGAAGTTCTTCACTGATAGAGCAGTAGAAGATAAGTAATTGAGTGGAAGATAACATTGTTGGTAGTGAATTAATTTTACCTTTGTAAATAGGTATTGATAAAATGCAGCATGTCACACACTGATGCATTCCCTTTCATTAGAAATGTTGTGTGAATGACAGGAATTGGGCAGGAAGCAGTAATTATCAACTGGAGTTTTATATATAATGGGGCCTATAATGAGAGGTGTGAGTGGTTTGTTTACTGTGTACTTCAGTTCTGAAACAGAAAAACACTACCAGCAGCACAATGAAAAGCTGTCCTCATAAATTCACTCAATTTGATGCCAGTGTTAAAATTTATTTGGTATTAAACAAGCGCAGTGCAAGCATACATAACGGTACCAGTCATTTCAGTGTACATTTAATATAGCATGTATGGTTATATCCTCAGTTTTGAGGTGAGGCAAAAGATGGATAGAGAAGTTGTGGCTGAACCATCCCTGGCAGTGCTCGAGGCCACATTGGATGGGGTTTTGAGAAACCTGGTGTAGTGGAAAGTAGCCCTGCCCACGACAGAGGGGTTGGAACTAGATGGTCTCTAAGGTCCCTTCCAACCCATTTTATGATTCTGTGAATATGTTCAGTGTTTGTTGTCAGCTGCAGAGTATCAGAAGAGATCACTTTTTCCAAAAGTGGTACAAGCTGTGTGCAGAATTTATGTTATGCAGTATGAACTGCTACATAAGCCTGCTGAGTCAGGGAGCAGGAAAAGCAGGGCATGCTCCTCTGGTATGTATATGTTGTATATTCACGCTCTCCTTTCTTATGCACAAACATGCTTGAAAATCTACCGGAGAAATCCTTATAGCTGTTTACAGAATGTAGGTAGCACTCAGAAATTGAAGAGTGCTTAAGTTGCCTATCCATCCTTAATTTTTGTCTTCAGGTTTTCTAAGTCTTTATACTGTTTACTGCATAGAATGAATGGTATTTATGCAGTGAACAACTATGTCATGCTTTGAATAGTTTGTAAAGAAGATGAGAGTTCCCTGTTTCTTCTTGACATTGGTAAGATAGCATTATAATAATATGCTTCACAGTCACAATTTAATTTTTCAGGATCCTATGAGCAGAGCAGCATATTTATCCTATATTTGTCCCAGTTCGCAAGTGCTCAGCTCAGGATCAGAGGTTAACGATGCAAGTATCTATTATAAATTCTGGGAATTACAATTGCACAGCTTGAGCCATTTCATCTTCCATTTCTCATCTGACTTTGATACCTAGCACTCTTCCTGCAGCTGTATGAACCAAGCAGCTGCCTTTGCAGTCAGTGCCAGTATTAGATACTGGCCTGTGCCTCCAGCACTTTTCCTTCAGCTGAATAGGCAGGCAGGCAGCTGCTTTTATGTTTTAATATGTGAAGCTGGCATTGCTTATTAAGGCAGCTGCTCATCTGGCCTTACAGCTGGGGGAAGGGTGTTTCCTACTAGGAACAACTCATAAGAGTGGAGAGACTCCAGAATAAGGAGGGTATGGCTCTCTTTTTCATCTCTAAGCTATATTGCTTAGGGCTGCAAAACTGTTTGATTTCATTAGGAAGTGTAAACAATTAATGGAAGGAATTGAGTACATTGAAGTTACCTTTTTCCTTCTGCTTTTTATGAGGTTTAGACTGGTGACGAAGTTACTGTGTAACTTATTAATTTTTTTTAAGCAAAAATGTTTTTATTGCTTAATATTAACAACATGAGTTGAAATTCTGTACTGAATTCAAAATCATGTAACGCTGTCTCTTTAAATTGTACAATTAGTGTTAGGATCTGTTCACAAAAGTTTTAATGCTTTTCTGTGATTCTCATACACAGAGAGGTAAAATGGAAACTAGTGCATGGCCATCCTTGCTTGTAGCACTTGGCTATTTATTCACAGTCCTTTTGTGGGGTTTAAAGATTCAGATGAGTTTGAACCTTGAGCTTTTACTTCTGCCCTTATTTAGAGAAAAAGAATGAGCGCTTTGGTTGCGGTTTGTGCAGCTTTTGACAGATGAAAGCTCTACTCTGCTGTATTTCATCTGGTCATCAACAGCCAGCAGCAGCTTGGTTTTGGAAGGCCTTGTCCATATGAAACTTCTTTCTGTAAAATTCTCAAGTAACATATGGGCTAGAAGAAAAGAAGAATGGGGATTAGTGAAAAGCCTGGAAGTGTTGTGTACAACATAAAGCCATGCCATCATCGGTAAATGACATAAAACCCACCACTAAGCTACTTCAGGCTTTGAGGACAGTGTTGACTGAATTAGCAAAATTCTGCAGGGAGCACCATAGTGTTTCTTGAAAGAGGAAAACAGGGAGAGAGTGAACAAGGTGATACTTAATATTCTGTTCTGAGTGGGCAAAGAAGGCTTCAGTGGCACAATACTGTGCACCTCTTGAGTCTCTATCAAGCTTTCGTATAGAGCTAGTGAAATAAAGGAGGTGTTTGAGGAGTAAATAGGAAAGCGTGAGAGGATCTCAGTATTGATGGGAGCGTGTTCTTCCATACGATTGGGAGTCCCACGCACCGTAAGCTGCTCTTGGAGCATAAACAAACACCTCTTGGAAGAATGTGGCATGCTTTCCTTTGATGTTGCAGAGTGGTTTTGGAGTACGTGTAAGGAGTAGTCTTCCCCTTTTTCACACCCACCTCCTCACGCCTCATAGTTAAAATTAGTTTCTCTTCTTTCCTATGATATTTGCAGTATGCAGAGTGGAAGTGGTTTTTTAAGGGATTATAATGAAAATCTCTTGTCCTTTTAGGATTCTCCTGACCAAAAGTTTAGTTTGCCCTATACTGTTTTGGGGTGACAGTTCAAAGAAACATTATTATTGAGTGTGATTTCTCCTTTGATACACAAATGAGGTTCTTTTGATGTGGGACAGTTGTTCCCATAGCAAAGCAACTCTTCAGTGCAGTTCATTATTAGCAGGCAATTGTTAAATGCGTACATCTGTTTATACTACGCAGGCAAAACTGATTGTGGTGCTACCAAGCGAGCTTGCCTTGTACATTGTGTTCTATACCTCCTGTTACTTGTCATGGTGAATTCTATCAGATTTTGAATGCTTGGAATTAAGTTATCTGTTGTAATTTTTCCTTGAGTCTGCTGTTTGTCTGTTTTGCTTTTTTCATTACAGAAATGTTTCAAGCATTTCTGGAAGTACGTTGCTGTGAGTGTTTTTAATGGAGCATTATCCTGCCCTTCTGGGCAAATCCTTGAAATGTGACTGGGGTAGCCTTCATCAGGGAAGTGCCTCATGCTACTTGTTTCCTAATCCACATAGACTGAGGTAAGATAGTAGGTGTTTGTATATGCATAGATATTTTGTAGGTGCTTCTGTTGAGGATTTTTTAACTCATCAGCTTCTCTGGGCAGTGGTCATCTTCATATGAATCTGTTACTTCAGTCTCCTTTAGTATCTACTGGTTCTTCTGCCAGACCAAAGGCAACTTGAGTGCTGACAGCTTTTCATGTACTACCACCCAGCAAGAGAGGAGGATGGGTATTAGTCAAGAAGAAACTGTGATTTCTAGACTTGTTGTTTTATTTCTTCTGGACAGAAAAAGAATGTTTTACATTTCACTGTCCGTTGATCACTGTACTAGTCATCAGTCATATAATTAAGAATCATGTATCATTTTGTGTGTTGGATAATAGAGATTGCACAGGATGATTGCTACTGGTGACAGGAATAACAGCTAGTAGTAGTGCTGATGTTCTCAGGGGAAGAAGAGAAAACTAAACTGGGACTTAGAAAAGTTAGCCTATTTTTTTCTGCTTTATGATACGCATCCTATAGCAGTAAAACCAATGATGTTGAATACCTTGATTGTATACCTGAGAGACTGTTGGAGAAATTTGGTTTTCATCTTTAGCTTTAAAAAAAACTTATTTTTGTCACCTTAACTTTCTTGTAGCTTTCTTTCATGTCACATATACCAGAATTAAAAAGTGTTAAAGGAAGTCATGTATTTTTACAATTTTTTTTTTGTGTTTTAATCATTGCAACATGAAAACAATTAGTGCCTGTATTTGAAACCTACTTTCACTATAGAAAATGATTCATAGTAGGTGATGCAGTCATATCTTTTGATCTTTTCTGGAGGAAGAACAAAAAGAAAGTTGGCTTGGTTTAGACAATTAGCTTAAACAATTAGCTTAGATATTAGGTAAACAAGTACCACTGTTAGGGCGGTGAAACTCTGAGAGGGCTTACCTAGGGGCTGTTTAAACAAATCTTTCCTTCACAGAAGTTTCTTAACAACAAGTTAGATAAATATTTGTTAGGGGTAACCTCCTTTAGTGTAAATGGGAAGACTGGAAGCCTCCTCCCACTTTTAATTTTTCTGATTTAAGTCAAGCATTTAAAAAGTGGCTCGTCAGCAAAGACCTGCTTTTGAGACCCTTTAAGCAAGTACAGTAGCAAATCCAGCTTTCCAATGCAGTAGGTGCCAGTAAATGCTTCCAAATTTCTGCAGTAAATGTTTCTGCATGCTGTGTGTTAAAACACAGTCTTTTTTTTCCCTAGACTTTATATTTTCCCTTGTAAGTGACCCAGCTGGATGAGAAATACTCAAAAACACAATCTTGTAACAATCTGCTCAACTTCTTTTGTAAATGGCCATGAAATAATCAGGGAAGCATTTGGCTGAAATACTGATGGAGCTGTTATCCAGAATTGATTCTGCCACCTCGGTTTCGTTTTGTTCATTTCAGTCAGTTCTTATTACTTTCCATTAGCTTAGTAAGTGCTCGAAGGAGCTGAGGTGGTCAGTCACACAGCCTTATCTCTAAAACTGTTTCCTAGCAAGCTTTGCTAAACTGTAACTTGAGTAAATAATATCTTTTCTGGCTCACCAAGAACTTGCGCTGTTTAGCTAGAAATAACCTTGTGATGTTCCTTCTCAACTTCTGTCCCTCTAATTTCCTCTTAATCTCACCTATGCTATTATGAAAAGTGTTTCTATTGAAGAATGAATGTAATACTTACAGCTTTGCACCTGTATTGCTTTCAAGCTAGAAAATGTTAGGGAAAAGAAAAGAAAAAGAAACACGTGAATATCCAGTATCACCATCACATGGCAGTAATTAATGCAAACCTACACACACATGGTTTTAATTAAAATCTGTCATGGCTTGACTGCTTGCTTGCACACACATGCATAATCCAGTCTACTGAAAAGGAAGTTTTTTAAGGAAGGACCTTGATATTGTCAAATGTATCAGTTATTTCATAGAAGTTATTTGGATATCAAAATCAGGAAATATCTGTTGACAATGCTGAAGAGTTCTTAACTTGGATTTGCAGTTGGTTTCCATCACTTACTGTGACACACTAGCAGCTTGGGAGTGAGACTCTGCTGTAACTCGTGTTGGAGGATGGCATCTTTAAGACTGACATACTACTACACTGAAAAATCACTATTTTTAGTCTTTCGATGGATGCAGTTTAGTTACCTGTGTTTGATATCATTCTACTAACCTGCAGATAACTGAACAGCCAGCACAATTACTGTGTGAAGTAGTTTGATGTGAAGCATTTATCTTGCAAACAGCCAAGGCATGAGTGGAGGATAAAGCTCAGGTGTTTGAATATTGAATTATTTAATTTTATTAGTCCTCACTCTTTTTTTATGTTTTGGGGTTTTTTTATACTTTATTCAAATTTCTTTAGAATAATAGTAGTATAAGACATCTTTAGTCCTGTGTTGCCTTTGCATTTGTTATGTTTGAACATAAATTGTAGGTTGTAGCTAGAGTGGTGCTTATATTGCAATATCAGATGACACGAGTGTTATGATTTGTTCTTTTTCTATTGCAAAGATGAATGAGCATGTATTTGACTTGCAGACTATAATGATGGTATTCCAGAAGCATTCAGTAAATACTTCCCAGTCTCTTCTCTAGTCCCTCCAGCAAATTTAATTTGGTTGAAGTAAGGTTGAAACACTGGAATCACACCTGATGAAGCTGGTAGAAAACCAGTGAAATAATTATGGTGAGCTAAATCTGTTTTCTACATCATTGCATGACATGATAAGTGAGGAGTCAACTGTTCACATAGCAAAAGGGAACCCTTGGACTTTCCAGAGCCGCTTCACTATCACAGTTGTAGCAGTGAGGTTACTATAGCTACTGCCTTACCATTAACCCAGCTCGGTGGAGTGAACCAGCCTTCTGTTTCCCACTGCCATTCAGAAATGCTACTGTTGTTTCTCTCAGTCACAAACATTGCTCTTGGGGCAGAGAATCCCATGTGCAGACAAATCTAAGTCCCCTGCCAGGGCATTCAAATCTTGACTAACAAACAGTAATTGCAGTGCTAGCTGAACTGTAAAACTTGTATTTGTTTCTGATTTTTACTGCAGTTGATGAAATAAAGCCATAAAGCCATCATTTTTGCTTTTATTTGCTGGCTTTCTGGGTGTTAAGTGTGACACAACTCTAAAATCATGGTAAACTTTTTATATATTAGCTTTTATGTATCTTTATATAAGTTTTATTTACATATTATAAACAACATGACTTTTCATATATTAAAATGATTGCTATGCAAGAAGTCATATTTTAAGGTTTAGTTAATTACTCCTGTGTTCTGCCCATGGACAGAAGGCTAAAAATTTGATCACATATGGTAAAACTAAAGTTAAAAGTATTTGAACATTTCCATTTAAGACCTTTTAATTGCAGCGTGGAGTAAATGGTAACTTTTTAACTGATGTAATTTTCTTGGTGCGTTAGTTGTGTGCAGCCGTCAGTATGGAGACTGATTTACTTCATCTTAAGCAGCGCACTTTCTTCTTAGTTTCTTCTAATAGTTCATTGAAGTTTGTAAGTGTGGTTAATGCTGAAAAGGGTCAGATGAGATGTCGCTGAGACAGGATCTGAGAGGGTACAAGTGCAACATGCTTAAAGAATTTGGTAGGTAGACAAGTGGAATGATAGCAGTGCTGAATGTCTGTCTGTCCTTGGAGGGATGTATGCTGTGTGTCCTGGTTGAAGATTGAATTTCTGCAGGTGATAAATGGCCAAGCAGGTACTGAAGATGAGTCTATAGCAAAATACCTGTACCTGCTTCCAGGTGCTTAGACATACTCTGGGTTGTGTGTGTTTTATCACCCACATAATCTCAATTTATTCCCAACTATAAGAGAAACTGAATTGAGCCTGGGTGACCGAGTGCTTGGTTTTGCCTTGTATACTCATTTTTGTTGTAACTAACACCAGCAGCTGCAGAAGTTTTTCACCACAGGCGTAAATCTTCCGAATACATAAGTAAATTCTGTCAGAGTTGATAAAAATCTTCAATGGAACTGACGTACCAACAGGCAGAAATCATTTGTGTAGGTTTTTTTTCCTTGCCCCGCGTGAGAAAACTTTCAGAACGATTCTTTCCACCCCATGAGTATTGCAGATTGCTTGGACCTTCAATACTTCCCTTAAATCTTTTGTGAAGTACAATAAACCTGCCTCTCCTTTTTACAGAGCAAGTGGTAGAATTTCACCCCCCATTTAAAATGCAGATAACACATTGTTTGGAGAAGTTTGGTTGAAAAAGTAGGTTAAGCTGGAATGAGTCGTCACCTAGGCGCTCTGTGTGTGTGTGTGCATGTATCAGGAACTTGATACTGTGGGAAAGCTGCGAGGCACCTTCTAAGGTGATGGAAAGGAAATACTGTACTACAATTAGTTTTACTCACAAACAAGAACAGGATTTTGTTATCGTGATTAATTGCGTCTTGCCCTACATCACCAGAAGGAAAGCAATAGCAGGAGCTGAAATTCTTGAACGATAGGCAGAAAGAAAAGACTTAACAAGTGAAAGGTACAGAAGCAGTCTTGAGATCTCTTTTACTTCTGCTAACAAATATGACCACGGGCTCTGGCTTCTGAGATAGATGGAAGTGATAAGCAGCTCCCTTTTCAATGACCATGCTTATTTAAACATCGATTGGGACAAAACTATTCTTTGTTTTATTAGTATTGCTAAATCTTTAGTACAGAGTTGGCATTTGAGCCAAGGGCTGCCTTTACAACAGACTGGTTTCTAACATTTTGAGTGCCCACTTGATTCCTGGCTTATAAACTGGGTTTTCCGTTGGCTTTCATTTGCTTTAATGAAATAATATAATATACTACCAAAACGTGTTGTCATTTATCCTATTCTTAATCTAACTAGTTCCTCTTGATCTCAGTTAGCAGAGGACAAATGGATGGAGGGGTCACAAACCATTATCATATCCTTGTCTTCTGTGAGCAGAAGCAGGCAGGGTCCACACTAGTATTGTCCTCAACCGCTTGCATTGGCCGTCTCTCTTGTGCAGCTGCATTTGGAGCTGGGTCAGGAAGCCGGTGCAGAAAAATACTGCCTTTTCTTTTTTTCTTTTATTATTCTACAAATGTATTCCTGGTCAGGAACCAGGGGGGTTATCCTGTCACAAGGTCAGCATCAGGAGTGGGCATGTAGGGCTGAAGGGGGCTCAGGCTGCCCTTTCAACAGCTCAGGTTTGTACTGGGTGAGCATGACCCAGCATCATAGACTCCCACGTTGCTGATTCATTTGCAGCTCTTAGTTTTGTTCTGCCCTGCATGTGTGTAACCTTTTCCTTCAGCTCTTTTGAGGTAATTTACCATAGCAAAGCCAGTGCATGCACAGCCTGTACCACAGCTGTCTACAGCATAGATCCTCAGAGTTTGAGGGTGATAAGGTAAACCAGTCAAGGTTTTCAAGGAATCTTGGGAAAAGGAAAAGAGAATAAAAAGTTAAAAATGAAAAACTAAAGGGTGTGTGTCCTGGAGATGTGCATGGAAGGGTGAGGGGTGGATGTGCTGGACTTTGCAAATATTTTCCTAACCATTTGGTTTTGTTCATGTGTGCCGTATGAACTCGGTGTCTGCCATAATTCACTGGCAGGTTGTATTTAGTTTACCATTCCTGAACAGCTTTAAAACCTACTAAAATACAAAACTCATTCTTACCTGTCGGAACCCAAGGTGAACATAACAAACATCAGTTTGCTGTAGAATGGTTTCCTGTGTTTGTAAAAGGGCAAAGTGCATTTTATAATTATTTGAAATCTTTGGAGTCTTAAAATATCTTTTCAGTGTTTTTAAGAATATGCACTTAAATGTTCATCAGAATTAATTGCATATACAAGGAGAATAGGGGCTTGAAGTCTGTTGCTGTGGTTTGCAGATAAAGGGAGAAACCTTTCAGAGCCACAGTGCAAATAAATTGTGATTGAACATGTGAAGACCCTTGCAGAATTACTGGACACAAAGGAGATGTGGACTTCTGCTTTCTTTAGTATTGAGCAGTAGGCCTTGAAGATCAGGACTTGGAAGCACTACAAAGGAACTGCAGTGATGAATTAAGGAGATTGTGATACAGGGTTTGTGTATTTTTGCGTATTATCAAGGGTTGGGTGTAGAATTTCAGCAGGGGTAGGTAACAGAAAAAATGCAACAGTCTCTTAACAGCTTCCCTTTTCCACTCCAGTAATACAGGATATCGGCCGAGGTACTTGGTCTTCTAGGAGTTGGCGTGAGCATTAGCTAGGAGCAAATGTTCTCACTGGATGCTTGTATCATACAACATCAGCTACAGAAACTTGTGGTGATGTTTTAAAAATGAAAGAAACACTGACAAGGAGAGGGATACCAGAGGAAGTTAAATGAGGAATTCCTGTTTAACTGCTTAAAGTTCAGAGGAGAATGTGGAAAATAAGAGTAGAAATGTGTTACATTCATGAAGACGAATTACTGCTCTGAAAATAGTCCAGCAAATGAGAGATGTTGCCTCCTTATTTAGTTCTGTCTGTTCTAAATTACTTAGGTTGAGCTTTTTTAGCCCAAATTCAGCAGCCACTTGTGCAGCCATGTACAGCTGTATATAGTCCTTCAGAGATCAGTAAGCTTATCCATGACAGTGATGTGGACCAGAACTGCTGGAGGATGCAAGCAGATATTTCAGGATTTGCTGTCTCTGTACATGTTTGCACAGAGCCCAGCACAGTCACGCTCTGAAACTGGGTTGAGGGAAAAGGAAAATTCTCTAAATATCACATGTGCTTCTTATTTGACTGACATCACCATTTTAATCATGTTTTCATGGGCATTCACATCAACAAGTTTCACTGAAAATGGCAAAAAGAGAATTAAAATATATTTTCTATATGTGCCCAGATGTTATTGTTATTTTCTGGTAATTTTTATTCATGCATAGAACAGATGAAACATTTTTCACATGGTATTAAGCTCAAGTAAATTCTTTAACTATTCAAGCATTTAGTTGTGTTTTATCTAATAGAGTCCTCATTTAGATTTCATGCTTTGCAGTCGTCTCTTTTCCAAGGTGATTGGAGTGGAGGTATAGTTTATTCCATTTGCCAGGATCTCACAGCTATGATGGGCTGCACTGGGAAGTACATCCAGGTGGTTCTATGCAGGAGATGTTAGCATCCGCTAACTATGAGGTCCTTCAGATGTGGGCTGGTTTCTTGCAGTGCTGTGTCGTGGTCCTTGTTATCCTGAGTTCCAGCAGGATATACTAGCTAAAGTGCAGTGCTGAACTGGAGCTGACTCTTCTCATGTAGGTATCTTTATACTTGGGTCAATAAGACCTTCTGGAAGTTGCAGCCCAGTGCAGAAATGTGTAACCAGTCTTGATTTGGCAGGCTCAGGGCTAAACATGAGCTAAAAATTTTGTCTTGTCCTTAGTAGATGATCTGACAAGTCACTTCCATTGTGCATCTTGGAGTTCCTGATGTTGGGAGTCTAGTGTATCAGATCTGGCACCACAGAAAGCAGTTTGGATCTGCGTGGTTTGGTAGTCAAGATCTGCCCAGTAAAGGTGCTTGTCCTACTTCCACACACAGGAAACCCTGCTGCAGCTGTGCCGTGCATGCCTGAGTTCACCTCTGTCTGCACTGAATCTACTAAACTGGGAGTGCTGGATCAGGGTCTCCGAATCCAGAGTAGAAAGCCATGGATACCCCTCCCAGATGACAGGGCTGTTTTGTTCCCTGTGGGCAGGAGCTGTAGGAGTTCCTGTAACTCAGTTTCCTCTTTGGAGAATGCACACTTAAGATAACACTGCATACTGTGAGCAGGAAATGTTGTATTCTTTGCCTGACATGCAACAGGTATGTCAAAACCTCCGTTTTGCTCAAATATATTCCCAGCAAGGTGAATGTTTGAGAGGCTGATGGAAAGGCTCTGTTTTCCCCAAAGAGAAGGGGATGTAATTTCAGACCCTTGGTTAGAGTTACAAATATCTGGGGAAACAGATTAGTTGCTGCTAATTGATTCCCTGGGCTACTTCTTCCCAGTTTTGGAAGTACCGTTTGCATTAAAGATGAGGCATGAAGCAGCCTGAGTTAATGGTCTCTGCCAGATTAATAGATTGCACCACACAGGTTGGGAAAGAGCAGCTGGAGAAAGGGCAGGAAGAAAAGGAGAATTTGGTGTTAATAAGCATAGTTCCAGAAAAACAGAGTTTCTTCTGATTTTTGTATGTAGCCAGAAACCTGCACATATTTAAGTGTCACTGGGTCAGGGTAGTCACACCACCGGAAAGTACTTGTCCACAGCATTTTTTTCATCCATCAGTAAAGAATTGTTGAATTATTTAAATAGCTGGTGTTATGTAGGTCTTACAAAAACAAAATATAAATGCTCATCAGTAAGTGATGGTCTTCACCCTCTATAGAGGGTTTTTCTATAATCACTTGCTTCAGTTGGGCTGGTTGTCATTGCTTTATTGTCTTAATTTCATGGCACTGTAAGTTCCTGGTTCACATTCTCTTTTGCTTCTCTCCAAGTGATTGATCCGACATTCAAGAAGGCAGCAGTATTTGTGCTTCTTTTTGTCTGGTTTTGTTTTTCTTCTTAAACTTCACTTTGTAATCAAAGCCCATGAATGCATCCATCTTGTAGGAGACATTTTGCTATCTGTAATTCAGCATTTAATGAATAAGATCTGCATTACAGTTATCATAACTTCAAAGTAGACCCAGAATCCTGAGATTGTTTTATGAAAAGTAGATATATGTGTTTAACACCGAAAGAAATCCTTTCTGGGTAAAACCAAATGTAGGCTAAAGCTAGATATGTGGGAGAAGCTTAACTGTTTTCCCTGGGCTTGGAGAAGTAGTTGGTAACTGGCAGCTCTTTGACTTCCTTGTTCAGATTAAAAAATAAAGAAAGGAGGAAGGGAATGAAAGAACATTTCCTTACCAGGCAGTCACATAAGCTATTGTCTGTGAGCTCCCCACCCCCAGCTCTTTCACCCAGGCACACACACACGCACACAAAAAGCCAGTTTTGTGTCCTTCTGAGCACACAGATGTTCCTCTTGGCATCCCTACAGTGTGGATAGGTTTTTTTGCAGGCACAGAATGTGAGGCTTCTTTGTTGGAGATAAAGTGTTGCCTGTGGTGGGAACTGCTACAGTGATGGGAAAGTATCTTAATGTATTGTTGGGTTACTGTGTTTTTTTCCCCAGTAGAGACAGTACATTAAAGTAGCTTTGTGGGCAGTGAATTGTTTGAGCCAAGCCTGACTAATACTCTCTCCTTGGCAAGCAGTTGTACAAGGTATGGTTGGCATAGTTTGGATGTTCACAGGGTTTGTCCTGGGCATGTTCTGCTGTGTTGAGTAGGAAGTCTGACCAGCCATGTTTGGTGAGCTAACAGAAGTGGTCTGTCTGTGAAAATAGAGCTGTTGTACTTTCAGTTCTTAATTTTTCAGTTGTCTGAAGATCTGATGTGATACATGCCTTCTTCTGTATAATATTGAGGACATCGATTTTAGATTTTCTGTGTAATGGTGTTAAGAAACAGCTTAAAATTAGAAGCTAATAATGTTAAGCGTTTGCCTGAATTTTCATACAGAAAACGATGTATCCCTTTCAGATTTTTTCATGTGCTGCAGCCTGTCGGAGATCATTGGTGCTTCTTTGAGCACAGTTGATGACATTGCCAACCTGAAGCTCAATCCAACTCTTCTGTTGTTGATGGTACCAAGCAAGAGAAACACAGACTTGTCATCTGGGGTCTGGATTAAGATCTTTTTGTCCATATCATGTTATTTTTTATCTCTGTTCCTGAAATATTCACAGATTGTCATGACTTTAACTCTTTCAGTTGTCAGTTTTATACCCACATAATAAATATGTTCTAGTGTGAAAGATCTGCCTGTGTAGATCCAGTTGAAAGAGTGTGCAGTTTAAGATTGAGAAAGCGAGGTATGGCTCAAGAAAGAGCTTACAGGTGAAAAATTTCTTGAAGAAGCTGTTTCTAGGGAGAATTTGAAGGTGAGACTATAGAGGAGAAAGTTACCATTAATTATTTCGTTTATCAATTTGTTCCTCTACTGACAGAAGCTCTATTCTTTCCTTTTTTCCCCAGATATTTTTATTTATCTCTACTTTCCTCACTGTGGAGAAAGATTGATAAAAGTAACGATTTAGTTTACTGTAGAATTTCCATCTTTCCTCATCCAGAAAACAAAAAAAAAAAAAAAAAAAGCAAAACCCAAACCAAAACCTTGTTTGGTATTTTTTCCAAATCCATGTTTTTGTATTGTGTTTAATGAGAACCTATCAGTGTTTCTCTATTGACCAGAAGAAAATATAACGGTTATAAAAGAAGTCATAAACCAAACAAGTAGATCAGGAAGATGGTTATTCTCCTTGTATGTCACCACAGCAATTGTTGCAAGCTCATTTCGAAGTGTATTCCACATACTGGGTGCAGTTCTGCTGTCATGAGTACACCTACTTTTTGCTATTCTTAAATAAGCTTTTTTCGTCCTTGAGGCCTGTTTCTTGTTTGTCTCTCCAATTTCACTGAATTGCTTAGATTGTGCTTACTCAAGCTTTTAACTCTTTTTTCCACTCAACCTTTAAAAAATACAAGCATACTCCTGCTTTTGTGTTAGTGTCTCCTGAACACAATTCCCTTTGGAAACTCTTCGTACCCTTCTGCTATTTTGGTTTCTGGAGCCCAGGACATGTTCTGCCGCTGTACCCAGCAGCGCAGGTTCTTTCCTAGCTTTCTCTGGAGGTCCCTCACGGTCTCCTTCTAACCTTCAGTTGCCATTTTTTGCCAGCATATCTCTTTTGATATAAACTGTACATTTTTTTCCATATTGCCTCCAAAATGGAATTTTCTGTCATTCCTTCTAAATTCCTTTTGATAGTTATATTCAGTGATAGTCTGTATTTCCATAACCTGAGGCATTATAGCATTAGGTTTACCTTTGTCATTTCTAGTACCTGTATAGTGTCTTGTAATACCTTGTTTCATGCTATTTTGTACACTTCTCCCGTCCCTTTAGTATTTCTAAAAGCTGCCATGAGCAGTGTAAGCTCACCCCTGGCAGTGTTCAAGGCCAGGTTGGACAGAGTCTTGGGTGACATGGTTTAGTGTAAGGTGTTGTCGTGGTTTGAGGCGTAAATCAATCTGCCTGCCCACTCACTCCTCCCAACCTTCTTTTCCCCCCCACTTTAC
>JASSUY010038655.1:0-22494 GCA_032466535.1 Forpus xanthops | reverse complement strand
CTTCCCATTTCCCCGGGACTGGGGAAGAAAGAGGGGGGGGGTGCACAGAACTGTTTGAGGGGCCTCAAACCACGACAGGGTTCCTCGCTGCCCAAGGAATTTGTCAATGTTTCATCCCTGGCTGTGTTCAAGGCCTGGTTGGACAGACCCTTGGGTGACATGGTTTAGTGTGAGGTACCCCTGCCCATGGCAGGTGGGTTGGAACTAGATGATCTTAAGGTCCTCTCCAACACTAACTATTCTATGATTCTACTTACATATAATTACCTTACAATGACAAATCTGTCTCATCGAGTACAGAAGGAGGAAGACAGAGCTAAATCTACAGCAAAGACAAGCCAGGTCACATAAACAGCTCTCCCTATGGGGATACACCAGAACCAGCTGCCTGTGAGACTGTGAAATCTCCTTTACCAGAGGTGTTCAAGACAAATAGCGGCAAGCATCTCCTAGAAATGTGCTGGGCATGTTCGATACTGTCTCTCCCAACACTGGCAGAACTGAAGGACAGCAAGATGTGCAGGTGAACCTGACTGGTTTACATGAAACACACAGCCCAGTGTGGAAAGCCCAGTGACTATCTTCTCACCACAGCACCAAGAACCACAGAATGATTTGAGTTGGAAAGATCATCCAGATCTAAACCCCTGCCATAGGCAGGGACACCTTCCACTAGCCCAGGTTGTTCCAAGTCCTGTCCAATCTGGACTTAAACGACTCCAAGGACACAGAGGTTTTTGTGGCACCCTCAGTACAATATACAATGCCTCCTCTAGACTTAAAACCAACTATACTAAAAAAAGGTAAAATAATACTAAGGCCCACAGAAATATCACTGAATACTGAGTGAATTTAAGCCTCATTATGCAGGGAGCAGGAAGCCTTGTTTGGGTTTTTGCTTGCAGAGTCCATCACTATTTGATTTATGATAGAAGGTCAACAAATAGAGCTCAGCAACACACAGACCTTGAAACTTTCCAGCTGCAGACCCAGAGACAACAGCAGACATTGTGCATCTTTCAAATGATACACCCTAAATATCTGGATGATTTTAAAGGGATGCACATAGGTTACACTGAAAAATCTCTATGCTCCAGGGCTGATCAGCATATTTGATGTGCAACATAAGCACTATAATTTAATTGATTGTATTGTACTTTATTGGACTCTATTAAACCTCAATAAAAAAAAGAAAGTTGCTTTCAAAATTTAATCTCTGCTGGATGACAAAGACTTTTCCTTTCAAGAAAGCTCAGCCCTCATATAAACAGCATCACAAAGCGATACTCAGCAGTGCTGAGCACAAGCCAAAAAGCTTTGGCTGAAAGCAGCCCCAGTAACACCAGCAGCCTCAGCTCACCAATGACATGCCCTCGCAGCCAGACAGAAATCTTGGATTAGAGAAAGGAAAAGTAACAGACAAAACTACTAAACCCACCCTTGGGTCTTGTGTGTTCAGACTTTTGTGCATATTACCTAATGCTAAGGTTATGTGTACTTTCCTTAAGTATTTTCACTACAGTCAGATTTCCTGGGGTAAAAGAAAAGCCTCTGACCAGACGCTGCTGCTTCTCCTATTCAGCCAGAATAAAGACCAGGACTGAAGTCTTGTAATTAAACCTCATAACTATACCTTGTAATTAGAAGAAAAAGCCTTGAAGATACACATAACCTATGTAAATGAAGGCAGGAGGAGGGAAAAGCGATCAGTGATACCAGCTGGCAGAAGCGCATCAGAGCCACAGTTCAACACTGAATAGTGTTAAACACAGTTTGCAGACCTGTTTCAACCACTGGCACATCAACACTTGACTTCCAACATATCCATGAAGCCTGAAAACCATCACTTTGTTGATCAGTCACTTTGCAATGTAGGCGAGAGCTGTATCTACACTTGAGGGTGAAAAAGTCTAGTTCCTGCTCCTAGCTCCTGAAGGCTGCGTGCTATAGACAAGAGAACTCCTAGCTAAGGAAGTGTGAGGAAACTTCCATTGATAATAATCATGGAAAATTAACAATGCAGTTAAAAACAGTCCAATAATTATTACATTTTTCGAAAGTTACAAATAAGAGAAAGTAAGACTTACTACTGTACGTTTTTAATCAATCACCAATTGGTACTTCTAGAAGTATGGCCACGAGAAAAAGGGTTTAATATTAATATGCTTGCTTTCCCAAATGCCTGCTTTTAATAGAGATTTTCATCACTTTTACAAGCATTTTGTGCTTCGCTGACATACACATGGGAGCTTTGTATAGTGGGCAAATACAGACTTTTAAAATACATGATCCACAAAAAAGAACTATTTTGTGTATTTTAAAATCCTTAAAACAAGCTCTTTCTCCACAGAAGAGCTTACTGCTGTCTCTGCTGACACAAGTTATAAGCACACTTTTACTTGCATACACCTCATTGAATAGCAGTACAGTAGTTGAAGTACCTTTTATTATATTGGTTAACATTAAGAGGGATGAAGGAAGATGCTCCGTAAGGATTCTGAGCACACAGGCCATTCTTCATGCATGAGGAAGGGGTTTTTGTACCCCAAAGCCAATCTGTTGGGTCTAATAAAAATAATCCTAGCTTTAACCATAAAACACAGAGTTAAATATTGGTGTAGTCATAGAAATTTGTCTACTGTTGCTTGTAGTTCCTAAATGTTGTTTGAAGACATGTTATTGCTTCAATAAAAGTGCTTCCTGCAGTCCTTATAATTAAGATTATTCCTTAAAAAAGCTCATTTCAAACAAAATAAAAAGTAAATAAAGGAACTAGACATGCAGGTTAGTGATCAAGGAAATAGCTGCGAATGGAATGCCTCTTTTCTACCTGCACATTACATAATGTAACCTGCAGCATCCTAATCGATGAACTGTCTTCATCAAATTTATGTTATTCTATTCAAATAACAAAACAGATGGTTAAAAAGGGCCACATTTTCTATAATTTTCTAGTAGCTAAAGGTGATGGAAATTACAGAATCTGAGTCATTACAGGAACACAGTGAAGTCATACAAAAGATACCTGGAAGACCATTTATTTCCAACCCCTGCCACAGGCAGGTACACCTTCCACTAGAGCAGGTTGCTCCAAGCCCCTGTGTCCCACCTGGCCTTGAACACAGCCAGGGATGGGGTGGCCACAGCTTCTTTGGGCACCCTGTGCCAGCGTCTCAGCACCCTCACAGGGAAGAACTTCTTCCTAAAATCTCATCTAAATTTGCTTGTTTGAGGTAATTTGTTTCTATACAAAAGTGTCACAGCATATGAAAAATCGTGGTTGTCCTTGACCAAGCTCAAATTCCTAGTGATCCCAAGAGACATGACAACTGAAAGCTCTAAACAGAATTATCTCTCTCTGGACACTTCAGGTTATCCAATGTTTTACCTCCTTTCCATAGTAAATCCTGTCAAATCAAAACCTTTGCAACACTTGACATCCTCCTCTACTTGAAACCCACTGTATTTGGCGAACATTTCATGAGCTATCAAAAGTACTGGTGAAAACTCTAGTCATAACCTCAGTCATTCACATAATCACTCTTCTCCTAGTTGAGATTAAGTAAGTTCTGACGTAGTGCAGCACTGCTGCTTCTTTATAACTGATGGGCTTTATGAAAATGTAGAAAACAATTTGTCTGATCTTTATCAGGCACTGGGCCAACTCAGCTACACCGACACCACTTGAGCTTAGAGCCTCTGATTTTTTATTGCCAGCAAGCCACGAGCAATCTCTAGATAAGATCAAAAGAAACATTAGTATGTGTTATTAAACAAGAGATTATATAGATTCATCTTAAAGCACTGTTGTTTGATCACGATTACGACTGGCAAATGTAGATGGTAATGGAGCCAAGATGGGGGAGCACCTGCCAGTCTCAGAACAGCATGAAAGAATAAAAGAGAAGATTAAACCCTTGCTTGTCTAGTTCACAAATTCCACACAGAAATATACAGTTGAGCATTGCAGCACCCTTCATTTGTTTTCCTGGAAAGCACTTATGAAGTGCGTTCCCCTGTTTTTTGTGTTCTCTTAGCCCCAGCAAACAAAGCTACCACATACTGTAATGGAGCCACGAACTGCCATAGAACAGCCTCTTAAGGCTCTGGATGAGGGTCCACTGCTTTCAAGAAGGCCTGAGAGACTGAAGTACAAAAAGTAATTGTCAATCAAAACAGCATTTCCTCGCTACTGCACCTCACTGAAAAGGAAAAGAGCTACAGGTTGGGCAGAGAAGAGATTCAGAGCAGCCCTCCAGAGAAGGACTTGGGGGTGTTGGTTAATGAGAAAATGAACAGGAGCCAACAGTGTGCATTCGCAGCCCAGAAAGCCAACCGTATCCTGGGCTGTATCAGAAGGAACGTGACCAGCAGATTGAGGGAGGTGATCCTGACCCTCTACTCTGCTCTTGTGAGACCTCACTTGGAGTATTGTGTGCAGTTCCAGTGTCTTCAACACAAAAAGCACATGGAATTGTTGGAACAAGTCCAGAGGAGGGCCACGAGGATGATCAGGGGACTGAAACATCTCCCCTATGAAGACAGGATGATTGAGTTGGGTCTGTTCAGCCTGGAGAAGAGAAGGCTGCGTGGAGACCTCATAGCAGCCTTCCAGTATCTGAAAGGGGCCTATAGGGATGCTGGGGAGGGACTCTTCATTAGGGACTGTAGCGATAGGACAAGGGGTAATGGGTTCAAAGATTGGAAGTTTAGATTGGAACTGAGGAAGAAATTCTTTCCTGTAAGGGTGGTGAGGCACTGGAATAGTCTGCCCAGGGAAGTTGCGAATGTTCCATTGATGGTGGTGTTCAACGCCAGGTTGGACAGAGCCTTGAGTAGCATGGTTTATTATGAGGGGTCTCTGCTCATGGCAGCGGGTTGGAACTAGATGATCTTAAGGTGCTTTCCAACCCTAACTATTCTATGATTCTATGATTCTGTTTTACAGTATATCATAGAATAGATGGTCCATGCCCACTTTTCAGACTAATCCATCTTTTGACAAGTAACTCAAAGCCAGCTCTAAAGCTGAGCAGTGGGGACGCTCCTCTGATCCTGTCCTGCATTTTCTGCTACTCAAGGTCTCCAAGTCATACCCCATGCTATAAAATATAAACCCCCAATTATCTCTTGCAAAAACATCGCTGCTTGGCTGCTACACAGCTGCCTTCTTGTTCCTAGCAGTTTCCAACTAGAGAAAAATAGTGTGCATGCACACACACACCTATATACATGGAAAATAAGTACAGCACCTTATTGCTACAGAGACACTAAATTATTTGTGATGATTGTTCTTTTCTGAACTTAAGAAAAAAAAATGATCTGGCTTAGTAATAATTACAAGAGCAGAAAAGAGCAAGAGGAAACTCAAAGCAACATATCACTCGAATGAGAAACTACCTTCCTGAAACAGAACCCAAATATTCTAAAGAAAACGACTTTCAAAAAATAAGTCTTTGATTTTTTCCACCCTGTAAGGTGTACTTAAATTAAGGAAATTTATTTTCTTTCCTGCTTATCTGGTCAGATAACACTATGGACTCAATTGCTCAGTACACATATAGCCAGGTTGTCTTTGTCTGAGAACCAAGATTAAGAGGAAGTATTAAGGTGGGACACCAGAACAACTCAATACCTCCCCATTTCCCGTCTGTGAGGGCAATTAAACACAAAGGGTAGCCACAGCATCACCTGGAATTCTTCACAGTGCTCAGGCACTCAGAAACTCGAACAGTTTGAGTTCCTCTGCCTTTCAGACATAAACAGTCCCTAACTTGTGCAAGGCTAATTGTGCAGGAACCTCTGGCATTTCATTAAATTCTTCAGAGATCTCCCAGCAAAACAAAACTCCTTCCCCTTCCCAGCAACGGGTGTTCTTAAACTAGACAGTAAAGCAACAATTACCAGTGATGTTCTTGACCAAAACCTCATCAAAAATACTGTGAACAAAGAGAATTAATACAGTTAATATTTTAATAAGCAAAATCCTTGAGAAGAATAGGTTTTTGTAAGACCTAAAATTCATACATATATACATAAGGACAACCCAGACACAGTCCAGCAAAGGACCACAAAGGATGAAGAGCCTGGAGGAGAGGGTGCAATAACTGGAGTGGTTTAGTCTGCAGAAGACCCAGAGATGGAGTTACAGTCTTAAGATTGCCTAACACTGACTCAGTGCAATACTACGGTAAGTTGTAGTAGTTCTCGACAGCTACACATCTTGCTGTGCAGGTCTGCTCATGGCTGGGCCCTGCCCTGTTCAGGCTGAAGCTCCATGAGTTACTTTCACACAGGACCTGTTTACACAGTCACCGCTTCATCTCCCTGCACCTTTTTTTGCTGATTACTGCCATGTGTCTTCTGCTGGCACTGAGATGCACAGAAAAGCAGATCACAGACCCGATCCATCTGTAAGGAACTATTTTCACCTCCCAAGGAGTGAACAGGGGCAGGAGTAGGCAGCTGGGGTTTGTGCCTGCCTAAATCAGCTTAAGCAACAGTGAGATCAAATCCCAGCCTGCAAACATTGCAAACCCCCAACACACAGCCAATTCCACCAGCATGGTCTGAATCTCCCAGTTTTATAACTTGGATGAATAAGTGTGAAGAAGTTATGAATGGTTCATATAGGGATACTTTGAAAATGCAGAATTAGGAATACACTTGAGATAGAACATTGTAAATGGAAGCTACAAGAACGCTAGTATCTCTGAATATTAAAGCCATATGTAAGCTGAAATTTAAATCTGGTTACTTATCCTACAAGAGCATTACAAATGTAGTAAATACTAAACTAACAACAGATTTTCTTAGTAGTCTGTGCAGATGTCTCAGATTAGGCTTCTGAATATAACTCCTTAGCTCATGTTACGGATATCGTCCAAGATTTCATCTCCACCATGAGGATTTCTGCTTGTCTCTTTCTTCCAGAGCTCATAATCACTGAAGAATTACAAGGTTTGATATTACCTTAATATCCAAAAAGGAACTGCAAGAGATATTAGTCTTTAAAAGCTTACAGGTGTTGAAATAATTTCATTGCTGCAAAACATATGTATTAAAACAATAGTCCTAGCATAATATTCTGTGCAAGGCAGCGTCATGAAAGCTGCTACACTCAATAGTCCTTTGGACTGGTGGAAATTCTAAACAGTAGAATTATACATAGTGAATGTATATATGTATACATTTTCACATATATAAAAATCTAGAAAAATATTTAAAATCTATTATAATTCTGTATGTTTATGCACAAATCCTGGCCCCTTGCATATGATGTCATCTAGTCCTGTGTGCCTCCACTACTTCATCAGTTTTCAACAATGCTGTGAATTAACATTTGCAAGTAAAAGCCCCCTTCCCTGAGAATGTGAGGAGGGGCAAATCACAAGGTAAGCTGAAATGCAGGAGCCTCCACAATGGAGAGCTGACACTAGCTGTCATCGTAAGGCAGTTAACTCCTCAGGGCTCTGAACAATTAACATGTTAGGACAGGGATATAATCATAATTGTTTAGAAGGGGGTGAAAGCAGAGATTGCATTATCTGTTGAATGAAGAAGTTCATGCTGCAATGGGATTCCTTTCCAGTGAAGGCACAGATGCTTCTGTGCCATTGGGAAGGAAGGATGTAGCACACTGGAAAGCTCTCACCACAGTTGTCTACTCCAACCCAAAGCCAGAGCTGACCTTTGCTTCAGCTTTCTTTGCCTTGCAGCACCAAAGCAGCTTGTACAAGTGCTCAGCATCAGCTCCACTGCACAGCATCAGCTCCACTGCAGAGAGCCAGGAAAGTGAATCATGCTGCTGGCCACAGATGTGCAACACAGTGTAACACACTTTGCTTCAAATAGCCCGTTGGCTGGCCCTTTAACCACTTCCTTTGGTGGCAAGTGGAGAGATGAGATGCTAAGCAGAAGCTAAGAGAATCAATGGATCACATAATGGCTTGGGTTAGATTGGGTTAGGAAAAGATCTTAAAGATAATCTGGATCCAACCCCCTGAAAGAATCTTGGACATAATAAAGAGAAGCTAAAAACTGATACAGAAATTGGTGATAAAACAATGGCCTTTTACAGAAATATTCATTAACATATTTTTTTTTAAATATTACACAGCAAAGGCTCACACATCAGGAAACAACATTTTTGCTACCATTATATCTTGACAGAGTAACTTGCGTATATATGTGTGTATATATATATGTAGGGGGCCTCAACATGAAAAGGACATGCAACTGTTGGAACAAGTCCAGAAGAGAGAAACGAGGATGATCAGGGGACTGGAGCACCTCCCCTATGAAGATAGGATGAGATAGTTGGGGATGTTCAGCCTGGAGAAGAGAAGGCTGTGTGAAGACCTCATAGCAGCCTTCCAGTATCTGAAGGGGGCCTATGGGGATGCTGGGGAGGGACTCTTCATGGGGGACTGTAGTGAGAGGACAAAGGGTAACGGGTTCAAACTTCAACAGGGGAAGTTTAGATTGGATCTGAGGAAGAAGTTCTTCACTGTAAGGGTGGTGAGGCACTGGAATGGGCTGCCCAAGGAAGTTGTGAATGCTCCATTCCTGGCGGTGTTCAAGACCAGGCTGGACAGAGCCCTGGATGACATGGTTTAATGTGAGGTGTCCCTGCTCATGGCAGGGGATTGGAACTGGATGATCTTAAGGTTCTTTCCAACCCTAACGGCTCTAAGATTCTATATTATATTATACTTCTCTTTCTTCCCAGTGTTTTAAAATTGTCTGGTTTGTTTTACCAATAACCATGTAAATGTTAGATGATCTGTCACCTACTTACTAACACAGGAGTTATCAGTTCAGAGAAAAGCTTTGGCTCCAGAAGGGAAGCCAGATTAATTTCCAGCCCTTCTGCTACATATCTTTGTATCATACTCCTACGATAACACAGAAAAAAAGAATATCAAAACAACAAAAGTAACGTAAAATAAGGTTAATATAAGATTATGTAGATGAGAAGAGCTTCAAGCAGCTAAAGCTCGGTGAGCATCTTGCTGTGGCACCTCTCCCTCTCACATCTTTTCCAGGCTAAACCACACAGCCATCAAGTACTGCATCACTCAAGTGTTCATAAGTACGCTAAACTCATGATCAGATTTAGTATTAAGGAAACTATACCACAAACAAGATGCTTTAACAATATCTCAAACTGCTGCTACTAATGAATGTTTGATCCGTATTTCACACTTAATTTTGCAGAAGAACCAAAGTTAAAACTGAACAGCAGTACCAGGTCTGCACCATCAAAGGCAGGCTTAACTGAGGTATGATTCTTAACCAGAGGAGAAAAACAGGGATTATTTAAACACCTTCATTAATGAAACAGCTGTATTTAATACAGTTGATTACTCCTCTAAAAGACATCAATGGTTACATTGTTCCCTTTAAAATTAATGCTATAGATTTGACTCCTCAAAAAAATTCACACTTTCATGTTGTATTTTCTTCCCCCCTAACATTCATATAATTCTCAGCACCGAATTATTCCTAAGTGTCACTGAAGTCCTTAACTTGCCCGGTGGGCTACAATACAAGTACTTGCATTTGAAAGACCTGTTTGACTTGGATGCCAGCAAAGGATAAACAACTTCTAGCCAAGTGCAGTAACTCTACAGTGACTTTTCCTGATAAGGAGAAAAACTGAAGGAAAGCACATCAAGAAATCATTCAATACACTGAACTGTGTAGAATGACTTAACATGAACATCTTCAAATACAACACCAAAGAGCACAATTCATTTCTTTATGCTTTCCAGAACACATCTCCTGTCCTTTTGAACCATCTCATTAAGTGTTGCTCTGAAGCACAATTACACTGAGTGAAGGCTCCACACACCACTCTTTCGGGAAACATAATTCTGTATCTCTTGCATCTACAGCCCACAACAGTGCAGAAGACCAAATGATTTGGTTCAGTCCCAGCAGTTACAGGCATTTTTGATTACAGGACAGCCACCCTGAACAGCAAAAGGTGAAATGCACCCATAGCTGGTCATGAAATATTAAACTGACTTAAGTTTTCCCCTCAAATAGCCACTGAGAAACTGAGTTTCCCACAGCGAGGTGTATGAACAGATGAACAGCCAACTAAGGAAGTAAAATGGCATTCAAAATGGGATTATCCTGAGAAAATACTACTTAAACTTCAAATATAATGGAAGATTATAACATAAAAGAAACAAATCAAACATCCTCATGTACAGCGATGATCAGTTGCAAACACCTTTTTATCTCTCAGCTAATCCTAGACAGACACTACAAAAACACTACTACGAGCAAACTGTGGGGTCAGTCCCCTACTCCACCAGAATATGTTATCTTGATGCTAGTTGCACTCCGTAGCATAAATGAACTATGAGAACATCTAACTGCAGTGCAATAACACTAGAATCCTCTCTTTCTACCTCTAATTTATCACTTTTAGACCATTAACACTGAAACCAAAAGGTGAACAAGGTATCACAGCTCACTGTGCTATGATATATATATAAAATGGGCTAAGAGAACTAAGAAAATGCTAAACCCAAAGTGCAATGTCTTTCCTGGAAATTGCAGCAGTGTAGTTGAAATTAAACTGCTTTTAGTTTAAAGCCTCTTATCACTAAAAACTCCTTGTAAAAAGTCAGCAGTTTGGGCACAGTTGTATTTCTGGCCTGTTTCCTCACCAGCCTCAGCAGACTTTCCTGTCAAACAGCTTAACTGCACATCCTACTCTGGCATATGACAGTGCATATTATCATGGGATCCATCACATGCAGAAGACGTGACTTTCTTTCTTTCCCAACAGGAGAAGTAAGAATAAATCAATCAACCAAAAAATTAACCAGCAAATCTTAGTGAAAGTATCCTGGACCATTAACTCTTTCTGCTAACTTAATAACAAAGGCACATGAGAAGATGATGACAGTTCAGGTTATCTCACTGAATTTCATTAGCCTATAAATAGGGAATGCTTTCACAAATACTCCTGAAATCTTCCAGTAACGTGTTATATCACCATTTTAAGGGATTTCCGTCATTTCTCTGAAATCCAAGGAAGGAACAAAAGGATTTTATCTTTACTTTGTTTTCTTAATAGCAACCACAACAACCCACCACCGCCCAGCATCACAACCACTCGCACTCACGTTTGCACAGCGAGGCCAAGAGCTGCTTATTTTCCATCAGCCAACAAGAGCTGTTCATCAGAGCATGAGCAGGAGTCTACCAGCTTACAATTTAGAACAGGCTTATTAAAAAGCCTAGAAAAAGAAAGCTTTGTTGCTGCAGTTGTTTTTCATTTTCTTTTCAGAATATATTGCCTGCCTCACAGCCTTCTACCACTGTTACAAGTATTATTAGATTACTCCTTATAAAAATGCCCCTATTAAATTACCTCAGCAACCTGCTCTAGTGGAAGGTATCCCTGCCAGTGGCAGGGGGTTGGAACTGGATGAACTTTAAGGTCCCCTCCAACCCAAGTCATTCTATTATTCTATACGATTCTTGGCATCTGCTGACGGAGACAGAAATCCTTTCAGCTTACAATTGCCTTTATCTATACATCACTTCTTACTTTCCAAAAGCTATTTCCAGACTAGAGTCACCTACTCTTTTTGGAACCCAGAAGAAAATATGTGGTGTTCCCTCCACAGGCTCTCAGCCATTAATGGCTAAAACTGTTCCATAGCTGGACCAACTTCTTTTTCACACCACCCAAGTTCAGGCAGTGGTTAAACAGAAACAGCTTTTTAACCCACACCCATTAAAAGCAGTGAAATAAACTACGTGCCAAACATGGAAAGGAGAAAATCTGAGACAGAAGATCCCCAAACACCCTCCTTTTCGAGTAATTATTTAAACAAAAAGAGGCTGGGAGGAGAATTTTCAGGGATTCAAATCTGAACCTAAACCCAAACCAAACTATGCACAGCATCCTTGTACGCTGCTCACAAATCACTGGCCTCTAAATTAAACACAGGAAACAGGAAACACTGTGTGACCCCCCCTGTATTTGTCATGACTTGCACTACTGTCACTATCTGCAACGTACGGTTGACCTCACGTGGACCTCGGTGCTGTTGGACTGCAGGGAATCATTACAGAAGTGAAAACAAGGGAGGCAAAAGCAGAGCCCAGCAGAGCAGAGCAGGCAGCACATGCCCCAGTGCAGCGAGAATACAGACGGACAGATCCGGTTACAGTACACACCAGTGTAAAACACAGACTGATAGTTTCAGCTATCAAATTACAGCAGAAAACCCCTTGTAGAAATACAATGCCATTATACAGAACCCGGACAATGCTCTGATACATTAGTCATGTTACAGATATTTGGCTGGAAGTTTGAAAATAAATCTAACAGTTTTGGTGAACAGAAGTGAACTATTGTTCTCACGTAAATCCCTTTTTAACAAACATCTTGCAATGATGTTTACTAAAAAGATACTTTGTTCATATAATCAAATGATCCTATCGTGTAATAACAGATAAAATGATTTGCATTAGTGGCATTAACGTTTTTAACACTTCGAGTTACTTACTTGGCATCACCTACAGCCCCCTTGGGGAACAAAAGGAATACTGAAAGAAACTCAAAACACTGGTGAGAGGAGCACATAAGACTTGGATGTATTCTCTTTGGTGAAAAGATACTGACAGTGGATACATGAAGAGATTCATGACAAAAGGAGGCACCAAGTAAAGGAAAACATCAGCCATAAACTTTCAGCGGGGGGTTAGAAAACTACTCCTTTCCCAGCAGTGGGAAGCACTCAACTGATGAGCGCATCCAACTTCTGCACTGACCAGGACTTGAATACTTCAAAGAAAAACATGCAGTCTTTGCTGTTACAAAGATGTTTCAAATCTAAACCAAGGGGAAAACAACATGCTCTTAGCTGGTAAGCTCGAGTCTTTGAGGTGTTCTCTCCTACTGGACGTTCACTCACATGCTACACTGGGTTGCTGGGTTTTTTCTGAACATCAGAATGCCACTTCTTTGAGCAAATTGTTATCTTCAGACCAACCACTGTAATCTTCCATTTTAACTGGAGTTAACTACAATGCTTTCAAGTACGGGACAGCCTGCTCCACAGCGTCCAGAGCTCCAGGTGAGTGCAGAACACACTTAAGGTCATCCCTCTGTACTTACTTACTGCCTTTGCTGCACTGACTGGTGCTGCTTCTTTCCTGTGTAACTCAGCTGCTTCTGTTGCAGGGGCAAAACAACTTGGACATTAGTGTTCTCCATAAGGCAGTTCATAAAGACTACGTAAAACACATTAACTATTCTGATTTGGAGTAATCATAGAAGGGTTTGGGTTGGAAGGCACCTAAAGCATAGTCTAGTTCCAACCCCCTGCCACAGACAGTCCATTCTGTTCTCCTGTAACACAGAGGTTTTCTCCACATCTACTCACCCAGGACTTTTCAGACAGGAATTATCACCTCCCCAATTTCTATGCCCTAACTCCTTAGCACTTGCCATGAATCAAATGTTATAGCACAATTATGCTATTGAACCCCAGGAAAACATGAAGCTGAGTATCTACATTCCTTTCAAAACTGAAGAGAGCGGCACACAACATGAAGTTGTTTATCAGTTGAGATGGATCACACAGAAACAGGCCAATAACAACACCTATAATACATAATATATAGAACCCTGAAGGAGGTAACAGCAAAAGGTTGAGAGGGAAGCAGGAAAGGAGTTCAATTCTTCTGGGGATTATAAACCAGGGCGGGTTTGGTGGGGTTGGGTCACTGTATAATTTGGCTACTTCCTACCCTAGCCTGTGAGTGCCACAAAAGATGCATTTCCCGAATCAAAAGGGAAAAAGGAAATAACAATGAAGACACTGATAGGGACGATATGGAAAAGTTCAAGTTGGGTTGTTGAGATCTTTTAAGTGAAGAAAAAATGCCAGGAATGTGAAAAAAAGGAGAAATTCTACAAGAGGGAGGCAAATTTAGTTTTACTTTTTAAATGTTTCAGAAAGAGCACAACTTTAAGGGGTAATACTGCACTCAGTAAAACTGATTTAAACCCTCTAAATTGCAGCCAGGATGATCACAGAGGAATTGAAAAAAGACCCATTAGAGCCCAAACCCCCCTGTCTGAATGGCTTATTTACTATGGAGTAAAACACAGGTTACCTGAGGAAGAATAATTCACTAGCACAACTCTCAGAAAATGAAACAAAATGGCAAGAACAGCTTTACAACTGCCCCATCATCAGTGGAGCTCGGCAATGCTGGGCTAGTCATCAGTCTACTCACTGATATTTAGGACTAATTAAACCTGTCAGGACAAGGAAGGGGAATAAATTAGTACACCATTAAAAGCCCTTTTCAACCCTAATTACAAGCTGCCTTGCTTTTGTCAAGAAAAAATAACATGTGTTAGAGGTTTTCTGTTGCTTCCTTTGTGTTTAAGAGCCTTAGTTTAAACTGCAAGAATAAGAAACTGAAGTGAGCCCTGTACAAGGTCCTTAACTTGGTACCCATGTACAAATACTGTAACATCAAAGTGACTCTCAGATTGCTTCCAGAACTTCTGGCAGCATTTCATACTATGTGAGGAACACCTACTTCACTGCTGGGGCAAAGAAATGCTTCTCCAAACACCGACCAATATTGTGGCATAGGGCCAAGGGAGAAGCACGTATAAAAATGTTGTTTTGGGGGAAATCACAGCCCATTCTTACCATTTGGCCTCTTTAAGCTAAAACCAAACTCACAACACAGACAAGCCATATTAAAACAAAATGAGGGCTTAATACTGGCAGATTTAATACAAGAAGCCTACGTGAATCTGACCTGAGGTCTTTCTGCTTTTAAGCAGAAATAAATTCATGGCATGAAAGGATCAAGATAAAGTCACTGAAAAATAGAGATGAAATACTTCAGAACTCAATTCTGTTATCTTCTGGTTTGTTTCAAAAATGATTCTTCCATTGGAAAGCTCTGACAGCAAAATCAGGAGCTTTCTCAGGTCTTACCTACAGCAAGTATTGAATCTCTAGCAAAGACTTCTTCCTGCTAATTTGCACTAAAATAGTTTTGACCAACAAAGAGACAGCCTGACACAGCTGTACATAAATCCATGGATACTCTGACAGGCTGTAACTTGGCCGATTCTATAGAAAACAGACTAAATGGATACATGAAGTAAAACTCTCTCCCCCAAATATTGCACCGTTTTTATCTGCTTCTTAGGTCACCTGAGCAGAAACTACTTTAGAATCATGCAAAATACCACAAATCAGGTCTTATCTTCAAAGGTGGTAGTGGGAAAACCCAAAGGAATTTCAAACCTCTGAGATACCAACAAAGAATTTAATTATGAAGTGATTTACGACCTTATTTTGATACCATAATCTGCCTACAATACAGGAATAGGTCAGAGGAAATATTCGAGCAACTCTGGTTCATTAATGTACCCTCAAATGTTTAATACCTGTATTTTCACATGCTTAATATAATGCCAGATAAGAACGTCAGCAACAGAAATGCCTTTTTTAATAGATCTTGAATAAAATTCCTCAAGATACTCAGGGCGAATTAACAGAGGCAAATATGAACTCTCATTTATCCTGGGAAAACGACTGAATTAGCTATTCCAGCAATATATCTAATTTTACCTCTCCTAAAATCCCTCTTTAGGGAAACTCTCACACTCAGCACTGTGGGATCAGAGACATCTTAATAGCAGGCAGCGCAGAAATTATGTTGTAACTTATGGACAACCTTTCCCAGAATCTTCTCCTGATCGGATAGCTTCATTAGTCCAAAAAGACCCCTTCAACACGCTGGCTTGGTCTTCCCAATACCACTCCAGCAAGGCTTGCACCCTCTAACCACATCTCACTGCACACAGCTCTAGCTTTGAGGATAAAGCTACAGAAGCACAGATCTGGAGGGCTGTTTCGTGTGCTTTTCAGAGAAGCCTCTGTCTAGATGGCACCTTAGAAAAAATAAACAACTGTTGAAATACTGAAGAAAAGCGGGGATGGGAGAAGCAGCAAGGTCATCCAAGTGCCTGGGGAAACGTGCACTGAGCTACTGGGACAGGGATTGCTTTGGCTCCAGTTCTCTGCTTGGCCACTTCACAGAGATGAGGCAGGACTCCTTCACGCCAAGGGGTATGAGCACATGTTGTTGCACAACCACTTGGAAAGACAAAATACATGCTAAGGCAAAACTTAGAAAGGTCCTATTTTATGGCATTTCTATGGCCCATAAGGTAAGGAAGGGCAGTAACGTGGCATCTCTGCAGTGAAAAGGGCTGGTACAGCATGAGCAGAGCGAGACCTTGAGCTAAGAAGGTACTAAGACTTGTTAAATCTATACCAGAGCAGGGATTACACATAGTATTAAGTAGCATGCTCAGGGCTGGTTGCAGGCAGTAGTGTGGATGAATGTCCACTCCAAACCCAGAGCATGGTCTTTAGTGATCATCTATTTGCATGAAAACACCTCAGGGTAAATGCTGTGGAGGAACCTTTTCTTAAGCCAGTTATTTGGCACCATGTCCACTGTTGAGCAGCACTTTTAATAACTGTTGTAATGCAATCCTGTACTGACACTTTAATATATGCTAGGGCAAAACTTATCCCAAAGCATTTATTAGAGTCAATGAAAATAAATCTCTCTACAGTGTATTTTAGACTAAATTCTCTTTTTTTTCCTGCATTAACTGATGAACTGGCATATAAACCATCTGTGCAATGTTAGCAAGTGGTATTTTAAAGTACCATGCAGTTATTCTCATATGAAACTGCATTTAATACAGTTCCACCGAGCTGATGAATACAATTTACTATAATGGTGTATTCCTGGCTTTTGTGTTGCAGTTCCATCAATCAGAGCAGTATTTCCCATACTGAAATAATAATTTTGTGAACCTCAATGCTAAATGCTCGATGTAGAGATTGCATGGACATGAACTGAAAGAATTTATACTGGGAGATTAAGTTATGAAAAAATATTAAGGCAGTTCCACAACTGCAGTTAACTTACGGAAGGAAATGCTTTGTCGAATAGACATTACTGTCTCACACTGAAATTGTTTGTTGTTCGCCTCTACCAGGATGTATTGTTCATCATCTGCTGCTTTTAAATGGCTCTTTTGTTTCCAAAATGCAACTGGAGAATGAACTTTGAGATGTTCTGTGGCTACCAAGAACATGGGAAGAGATCTCAATCAGCCCTTCCTTTGCACATCATCGCTACCATCCAAATAATAAGCGTAGGACACTTAAGTGTGATAAACAGTTCCAGGGACAGATTTGATTACATAAAGTCCTGAGTTTCAACAACTTAAATAGCTTTCTCTTTAAAAAAACTTTTATTAAATATATGTGCATGCTTCCAAACATCTGGAAATCCAAGCACTTTTCTCATGACTGGAAAATTCTACACACTCCTGATCTGCTGCACATAGCTGCTGCAAAGTGAAACTGAGTTCAAGGGCATGCAGATGACACAAAGAAATTAATCTGTCTGCATTTTTCTCCTGCCTTTACACAGTCCAAGGAGCTGTATAAGGAATGGCACAGAAGAGGGGAGCGCTGCATACAGCACGGTTACTAAAAAGAAACACTTCCACATCTGCCTCTGCTCAGTTCCATTCTGCAGACTCTGAAAGACACAGCTCAGAGCAAAGAAAATTCAGAGAGGTAAATGAAAAGTTAACCAAGATCTTCAACACACACATGGGAGTCAAAGCACCTGTCAGACGGAGCTTTGGGAAGAACACCGTTCATCTCCACCTGTGTTAAACGTTTCTGTAATACACAAAACGAGGCAGAGATGCTGTTAATGTTACTGCAGTAAAGCACCAGCTCTTCCTTCCAAGCTTCCAAACTTCGGTGAAATTCAAGTAGGCAGAGCAGCATAACTCACCTTGTATCCCAACATTATTAGTCATAGAAATTGGAGCACAAAGTTGACAGAGTACCTACCACCTTATCACTGATGCCTGCAAAGAATAGAGATTGCTAAAGCATCGGGACCAGCTTCACTGCAACCTAAAACTGCAGGAGACCACCTGGGTTATCAAGACCCATGGTCTTTCGCTGCAGGTAACCTTGGTAATGAGTGAGGATAGGAATTAACTGCAGTTATTGCACGGCTGGTGGAATATTGTCCTTATACATGATGACATAAAAAGTTTACTTCTCGCTTTTACTTGTATGACTCCAAGTTAGACACTTATCTATCCAAGCCTCATGTGGATATTTTAATGCTACACTTTTTCCAGCCTTTTCCCAAGATTATTTTTGCAGTTAACTGTTCAGAGCAGGAATCACCCCATATTAAGTTCAGGTGGCTCCTGACACATGCATGGACACCTCATAGCCACCATCCAGTATATGAAGGGGACCTACAAGGATGCCAGAGAGGGACTCTTCATCAGGGACTGTAGTCATAGGACAAGGGGTGATGGGTTCAAACTTAAACAGGGGAAGTTCAGGTTAGATAGAAGGAAGGAAGTTCTTCCCTGTGAGGGTGGTGAGGCACTGGAACAAGGTGTCCAAAGAGGCAGTAAACGCTCCATCCCTGGCAGTGTTCAAGGCCAAGTTGGACAGAGCCTTGGACAACACGGTCGAGTGTGAGGAGTCACTAGTCATGGCAGGAGGTTAGAACTGCATGAGCTTTAAGGTCTTTTCCAACCCAAACCAGCCTGTGGTTCTATGACCCGATATTGCTGATGCAACTACAATTCAGGCCTCTGAGCGCATGTGTCTTTCATTACTCCATCACATAGTGGGTCCTGCAAAATCCCTTGGCCTCCTGCAAGAAAGGAGGTGAACGAAGACTGCATAGCAAAGGACCCTGCTGAGGGGCACCATCCTCATTTGCTTTAGCGTATTTCAGCCTGAGCAGTTCAAAGAAAAGGTGTCTGCTGCTGAAAACAGGCATAGAAAGGGACAGACTGGTAAGTTCTGCTGACTGATGGTGCTGCATCTGCAAAATAGATGACTGAAAGCTCTACTTCTTCATTTAAGGAGACGTCTTAGCATCATTTTTAAAATCGCTGCTTACTACCCAAAAAAACCCTACTCCACTACAATGACAAATACCCCAGATACAACAAAGACTGTAAATATAAGCCAGGTTGGTAAATATTCCATTGACTGTACACATAAGGCTAAGACAGTGCTTGTTCCAATGAGTCTTCCAATGCTGTGCTTGAAAATAAAACTTAATTGAAGTACATGCTTAAATGATTACTTCCTATCTAGCAAAAAGTTTAAGTCACTCATCTGGTTAAACACTGTTGAAGTCAAGGGGACATATATACATACTTAAATTCACTCCCTATCAAGGAAAGCACTAGAGCATGTGCTAAATGTGCCTATGGGAATTAGTGTCTCAAGCTGCACACTCCTGCAAATATTTAGGCACATGGGTAGTTTTGTTACCATGAATATGTCCATTGATATGCATGTCCAGAGTTGTTAGCAGGAGCAAGGCTTTGAGCACTACTGAGACGGCAAAAGCAAACACCAAACAAATTACAACTGCAGTATTACTCCTCCTTGTAAATGGAAATCCCATAGAGGCGCATGAGAGGTTCCTCTATAGGAAGATATAGGATAAGGGAGTCAAAAACTTTAAGACAAAAATATACTACAGAAGTAAATTATTGTCACAGCTGACAAACAGAAAAAGTCCAATTTTTTGCTCAACTTCCACATTTTTCCCAGAATCCCTGTACCCCAGCCAGATATAGCAATTAAAAACCCAGTGTTTGTATTTCTAATTCGGTGTAATTAATGAACAGTTTTCCCTTTTACTGCAATCAGAACTCCCATATAGGAAAATATAAGCCAATTGATGCCATATGTCCCTCTGAATTGTTATTCCAGATGTATTCCTTGGAGTCACAGAATTGAAGTTCCTGTTTCCTTTAAATAACACATTCCACAAAACTCAAATGAAGATATTTTGAGTATAATGTGTTAATACGATTAATTTATTCTGCAATATTCCATTCCTTCACCATTGTGCCTATAACCTGAGTACAAAATAAACAACTTACCTATACCATATTAAAGAAGTACAAATGCCCTTTGCTGTGCTGTTAGCCTCAGCTTGCTCTAGCCCGAATGGTGACCTTACACTTAAATCTTCTCATTTCCATGAGCACTGAATAGCTTCACCCATAGTGAAAGAGCTGGATTTGGTCAGAACACTTGCTTTTAGGAAGCTGCAAAGTTTCATTATCCTCCTCTTTAGCCTCTAACAAAGAAAGCAATAACAACGCACAAGTTTTGCAAGATTATTTGCTTAACCGCAGGTTACCAGTGCTAAATCCTGCTACATAAAATCAGAACTGGGGAAGGCAGCTTAGTAATCGCTTTCCCACACTGCCCTGCCAACAACCTCAACCTTGCTGGGCCATTTTCTCCAAGGGCTACAAGTAATTAAGTTTCATTGCTAAATCAGTCTTGAGCCTGTCTTGAGCAGAAAAATCACTAACGCTTAATTGCATCTGGTGATGTGGTGACCAGTCCATTAGGCAGGCTGCAGATACCAGCTTAGTTTTTGCAGCCCTGCAGGATACTGCAAAATGAAAGGTCATTATTTCATTGAGGCAGTCACTTGTATAATATGTACTTCCTACAGAACACCACCGCTTCAAAAAAAGGCTCAGGGTTTATGTTACAAAGTTACACTATAACATTTTGAGCGTTGATGTGTTTAAAAATGCAAGTTTCTAAAACTCAGAAACAACAAAACTGAGTATTTATTCTACTTAAACATATAAATATTAATAATATAATGTGAAATATAATTAAATACATATGCAAAGCTACTGTCCATCATCTTAATATAGGAAGATGTATATATAACAATATATATGCATAGTCAAACACATTGAACACATGCACGTGTCTGAGGAATGTTCTCCATGACCTTAAGAAACTCTGAATACTGTTTGCTAATCAGAACCACATACTTTTCACCTGATTCCATCAACAAAGAATTAGTTTCCATAAAACTGTAACAGACAGGAACAGATTGGTTTCATGGCTCAGAGAGGGAGAACTGCTGGAACATGCACACTAATATACCTGGCTGCTGGCAGATCACATCTTCACCTATCACAACCATCTAACATGAAGAGACCAATCAAGAAAAACAGTGGAATTCTGAGAAGTGATTTAATATTGTAAAAATATGACAATAAATTATTATAATAAACCAACGCACGCAGTTACAATGGAACTTTAACGATACAAAGTTCAACTAATGCCCATTATTACTGATTCTCAAGGCATCCTCATTAGAGCTTTTCCATAACAAAGACTTGGTTTACATTTGCAGAGGTACTTCAATGCCTAAGGGCAGACTGTTCCCCAGAACATGCTGTTATGTGGGTACAGGGTTGGCCTCCCAGAGCAAGCTCACAGGAGCTCCTTAAAACAAGGAAGAAGACAAAGGTTTTTAAGTATGAAATGATTTCAGATCATTTGAGTGTAGTACCAGACTTATGGCATCCATAAAAGCCTGCTGTGCTCACTCAGTAAAGATTACAACCTGTCACAGGATGAGGATGCTCCCTTCTCTTCCCTCCTGACACCAAATAATACTACACCAGAAATATTAAAGTGTTTTGAGTACCATATCCCAGTTCTTGCATTTATAAGCTGTAACTGCCTACGTTAGGTACTGTCCTTTGATTTTTTCCACAACTTAAAAGAGAATTTTAGGTAACGGTTTAATTTTTAATGTTATATCACGTTAACCAAATATACGCTCAATAAAAGTACCATTATCTTAGTTTTACACATACAGAAAAATACATGCAAAGTTAGAAATTCTAGCTCTTTAAATGCAAACAGTAGTAGAAAGAATCACAACAGAATGGTTGAGGTTACAAGGGACCTACGGAGGTCATCCTGTCCAACCTCACAGCTCCAATACGGCCACCTCAAACCAGTTGCCCAGGACCATGTCCAGATGGCTTCTGAATGTCTCCAAGGATGGAGAACACACAAACTTCCTGGGCATCATATGCTAGTACTTGGTCATCCTCACAGGAAATACATGTTTCCTGATGTTTGGGTACCACTTCCTGTGTTTCAGTCTCTGCCCATGGCCTCTGGTCCTGGCTTTGGGCACCACTGAACAGAACTTGGCTCTGAGCCTGAGCCAGAGCTCCAATTTCTATCCTCCTTTAAAGTACTCATATATATTGAAAACATGTCCCTGAACCTTCGCTTCTCCAGGCTGAACAGTCCCAGCTCTCTCAGCCCCTCTTCATAGAAGAGATGCTCCACTGCCTTCACTATCTTTGTGGCCCTTTGTTGGGCTCCCTTCAGGATGCCCATGACACTTTTATACACAGGAGTCCAGAACTGGACACAAGACTCCAGATGTGGCCTCATGAGACCTCACCTGGAGTATTGTGTGCAGTTGTGGTGTCCTCAACATAAAAAGGACATGGAACTGTTGGAACAAGTCCAGAGGAGGGCCACA
>JASSUY010038654.1:0-14722 GCA_032466535.1 Forpus xanthops | reverse complement strand
GTTGGTGGAGAGGAGACTCCCCGCGCACCCAGCGCTGTTTGCTTATCTCTATTCAATAAAATTAAGAAAACTGCAAATTGAGTCATTTATCACAAAACCTTCTTTCCTGTTCCACTTTTGACCCCAAGAAAAATAGTTGCAAGGTTTACCTCCAGTTTTAAGTTACAGCAATAGGTTTAATGCGACTCTGTACATTGGGCTATCTGTAGGGGTTTATTTGAAGCTCTTAGGGGTCTGCCAAGTTTAACTTTATTCATGCCTAGGATTTGTGAATTGAAATGACTAATGACAAAAAGTCCTTAGTCCCATGAGGACTTTAAAATGGAGGCTTTTGATGTGTCTTGTTTTAGTAGCATTTCTTGTTGGGCAATGTACTTCCATGCTGAAAATGGGGCAGGAGGCAAAAATCCAGAGTTGCACAAGACGGTATTTCCATTGCTGTTTTAGTAGGTCAGCTTGTATCTGAAGCAAAACATGTGACATAAAGCAGGAGGGAAGAATTGTAGCAGTTTTAATTGATCCACAGTTTAAAAAATAGCATAGAAAAAAGTCATCTCTTCCAGGAGGTACATTTTGGTTTTCAGCTCTTGAGAGAGACTGCTTGTTGTTACCCTTTTAGTGCCAGTCTTTTGGCAGTGCAAGTGAAAATTCTGCCTTGGAGACTGGATTTTGCAGATTATCTGCTGCTCTGGTCAAGTGAAACCAGATGTAGCCCTGTTTGGAACCTAAGCTATTTCCAGGAGACAGACGTTGCAACCAGGCAATGGTACTGATGGTGGTTTCTGATAGACTCCATCCTCTGGAGGAAAACTGTTGTGGGTGCAGCTACACTGAAATGTGTTGAGTGATGGCCAGGCCATCCAGAACTTTCTCAGGGTTGTGGAGACAGCAGTAACTTCAGGCAGGAAGGAAATGTTGGGAGGGAAAGGGAAGAACATGTTTTGTACCATCTATCCCTGGATGTGTTTTGGAACTGCCAAGACTGGGGACAGAGGTTGCTTACCTAAAACAATTCTTTACTGGTGGTGAAGGAAACGGCTTTCATACGCCTTAGTTTGCTCTGACCTATTTCATCAAAATGCTGAGTTCTTCATTACAATGCAGTAAGGCACCGTCTATCCATGTGCCTGTTTCCACAAGAGATAAGGAAGGTAAGTCATAAATCCAACTTCTCCTAGCTGTGGTAGACTACAGACTTCCATAACAATCACTCTGGATGAGAGTGAAGATCCACCTAGCCCAGGTTCCTCTCCTGTCCTAAGCTTATTTCTTGGAAAGAAGACAGAAACAGACTGGGTGTGTGGCAGCAGTTCCCCAGAATTGCTTCTGTGCTGACAACCATTTGTGTTTCATGGCCTGCCTGAGGTGGCAACAGTCATAGCACTTTTTGCCATGTGTCTGCACTTTATCCACAGGAGAGTCTTGTAAGCTCCTGATAGTTACAACATTCTTTACTATAGCTCTAGCTACAAGTTATGTGATTAACCTCCTTTCTTTGGTTTCCAGCCTGTTTTCTGCAGTCAGGCATCTGACTATGTCTGCGCAATCCTGAAGCATTAGCACACGAGAGGTTAAAAGTGGGTCACTGGGTATAATGGCTTTTCAGTATAAGTATCTTCATGTAGTATTCCTCTAAATAGGATGCAAGCACTTTTCCAGTCTCATAGGAGTGTCAAGATGCTTTCCCAGGAGAGCCTTACTTGTCACTCTAACCTCAAGTGCTGGATTTTAGACCTTTCTGCACCTTAAAAAATAAACCAAGAGTATTCTCATCCCTCTGGTATGCCCTGTGGAGAACCTACAGCAGTAAATCTAGCTGTATTACACCCCAAACATACTTTCAAGAAAACTGCTCAAAGGCAAAATAAATGAGAAGTAAATAGAAGGATACGCAGAAAGTAGGAGAATATATTTCATGTCATAATTGCTTTTGTATTGCTGTATTTGTCATAACCACATAACACCATACATGAACATATCAGGATTCAGTGGATTTAGTAATGATGCAGCTGGCTCAGTTCATGTAAAGTAATGAGGCCTGTTCTATTTTATTATGTCTGTAGTCAGCAGGGGTTTAGGCAGCTGTAAAGATAAGAATAATTCTGCTCTATATGAACTTTGTCAGAACGGAAATACCTTTTAGTATCTGAAACATGGGATATTTGCAACATTTTATTTTCTTCCTGTATTTGAAGCGTATGTGTTATATCTATACAGCAGGCTTGGGTATCATAGACTCGCAGAACCATGGAACGTTTTGTGTTGGGAAGGACCTTAAGGACATTCAATTCCAACCCCTGCCATGGGTAGAGATGCCTCACACTAGACCATGTTGCCCAAGGCTGTGTCCTTCCTGTCCATGAACATTCACCACTTCTTTGGGCAATCTGTGCCAGTGCCTCACCACCCTCACAGGAAAGAACTTCATTATGTCTAACCTGAGCTTCCCCTGTTTCAGTTTGAACCCGTTACCCCTTATCCTATCGCTACAGACCCTGATGAAGAGTCCCTCTCTAGCATCCTTGTAGGTCCCCTTCAGATACTGGAAGGCTGCTATGAGGTCTCTGCATATTGTCTCTTCTGTAGCCTGAACGGCCCCAGTTTTCTCAGCCTGTCTTCATAGGGGAGGTGCTCCAGTCCCTGATCATCCACGTGGCCTCCTCTGGACTTGCTCCAACAGTTCCAAGTCCTTCTTATGCTGATACCAGAACTCTACACAGTGCTCCAAGTGGGGTCTCACAAGAGCAGGGGAGCAGGATCACCTCTTTCTCATATATCAGAGATTCATAGAATCACAGACTAGTTTGGGCTGGAAAGGATCTTAAGCTGATCCAGTTCCAACCCCTTGCCATGGGCAGGGACACGTTTCACTAGGTCATCTCCCCAGTGTTGTTCCTGGCCCTATCTTTAGTGCATGTGGTGTCCTGGTCACCTCTGGGAGGGAATAATAAAAAAATTATTTTCATTTACTGTTTAAACTTGAATTTTAAAAATGTATTTGCAAGTTTTCAATTTTCATGTAGGCGGTCAGGCAGAAGAGGATAACTCCTTTTCTATGCTATTAGCCATCATGTACAATTTAAATGACTCTGGTCCTCTTTGAATTGTTACCCTTCAAGAGGATTATTTAAAGCTTTTAACAGCAGCACCGTCCAATACTGACCCAGCCTAGGATTTTCATAGTGCAGTTAGTAAATGTCTTTAAGTTCCAAAAAAGTTGCTAAGCTTTAATGTCTACATTTAGTATTGTTGTAAAAACATGACTTTTTTCAAGTGACACTTGGCTTGTCTTAACAGTCTTAATGGGGAAATATAAAGCCAAACATGAATGGTATATCTGTAAGATTAATGTTTGTATTGGTGTCAAAGTAGATGAGAACAGTGGCCTTTGCTTACTTGCAAAGTGGTAAGAATGAACTGGAACAGGTCATTCATGTTTCAGAATAAGTGTCCTCAGTGAATTTTACTTTCAAATGCTATTCATCTTTAATTCATAACCTATGAACATTCTTAGCCACACACATTCTACTGGTTTAGAGTCTGACTTACTCATTTATGTGCTTCTGAGCATGGCTTTTACTCTAGGAAATGTCTGAGGATATTTGGAACCTTTTATCTTAAATCACCGTTATTTTTCCTCCTCATTCCTCAATCCAGCTCCTCACTAGGTTGATTTTTTTTTTAACACATTTCTAAGATGTGTCAGCAATAATATTGCTCATTTCTTCTATCATTGCTCATGTTTCTTCTAACCACAGCATTACCAAGGGATATGTACTCATTCTCTCGCCTGAAGCAACTTATCTCTCTTTGAAAAAAGATGACTGAAACTTTCCCGAAACAAAAATCTTCCAGAATAAGCATGGGGACAATTTAATCTCAAAATTAATTTCTCTAAGAGCACTTGCACAGAAAAGGAGAATCTAAGGAGAGGTGACAGTCAAGCTTGGTCAAAACATGCCTGCCCAGTAGTGAGTTTAAATTATATGATGTCTTCCTACCATTGCCATATACTGTTATTCATGTGCTATGATAGGAAAATATTGCTAATAGTTAAGAGATGACAACTGGTCACTAGGATGTGTCTGGAAAAAACCTGAAATGAAAAATTTCTATGGCACAGAATTAGAAAGAACCGTATTTTCCTTAGTGCAGTGAGCTGCTCATAGTTAACACCATTGAGCTCATCCACAGGGCAAGCACTTAAATTTATGGAAGCTGTGAGGAAAAGCATCTGCAGGCTATGCTCTCCTGTTGTAGAATTTTATTTCCTGTAGTGGAGGCACTTCTAAGTTATGCTTTGCTGTTTACTGTCAGTGTAAACAAGAAGTTTGAGACTACATTGATGCTGGTGTAGGTTTTTGCACCTTGTGACTGAGATATGCAGTGTGTCAGGTGGGGTGGGGCATAAATCCATTGGAAAAGTAGACAAATAATTCAGGTCATGGGGAAAATCCTGTGAGATTAAAGGAATCTGAAATTGCAAGCTTTGCCATAGCTCACCCACTGAAGCACTAGGGAAGTCTTTCTCCCTAGCAACAGACACCCAACCTTTAAGTACCCAACTTCCCTTCACAGGGTTTGAAAGCTGGTGATCACGTAGGAAAAGTTGTTTAAACAGCAAACATAGCTGTTACAAAACAGTCCGCTGTTATTTTGTAGGGAAAAGAGTGCTAAGGTATACATCTGGTGCAAAGTAAATGGAGCAAGGCTTTGCTGTAGTGAAACCCATATGCAGTCCTTCTGCTGCAAAAGCTTCTGTGTCAGAGTAAGACTTAAAATGAATGAGAACAGAAGTTTGGTAGAAATGTGTACCTTGTTTTGTGCTTTACTGTATTTCTCAGTAAAAATTGTTCTTACCATTCCTCCCAGCTAGGGGATGTGAAATAATGCAATGGAAGAGTTTTCTATTTAGGTTGAACTAATTGGTAAGGAGCTCATCTTCATAGGACCGTAGGATCACAGAATGGCTTGGGTTGGAAAGGATCTGAAAGCTCATCCAGTTCCAACCCCGCCATCATGTTTATGAGTTATTAATCTTCTGTGTCAGTGCAATCACAGGCTGTCTGCAGAGAACCTGACATAGCAATTTGGGGTTTAGCCTTAGAGAGCAAAAACTCTGTTTATCAGCCATTTTTCATTGCCAGCTGATAATGTAATGTGCTCTCAGTACCATCTTGGTCTGAGTGTGCTCTTTGCAAAGTAAACTGGTCAAAAAAGCTGCCCCATTTCAGTTAAAACTGAAAGAGTATTTTTCTCTAAAAACTGATAAAAAAAAAATCCACAGGTTTCACAGAATCATAGAATAGTTAGGGTTGGAAAAGACCATCTAGATCCAACCTCCCTGCTATGGGCAGGGACACCTCCCACTAAACCATGCCACTCAAGGCTATGTCCAACCCAGCCTTGAACACTGCCAGTGATGGAGCATTCACAACTTCCCTGGGCAACACATTCCAGTGCCTCACCACCCTTACAGGTTTGTTTCTAATTAATGGATTGGATCAGCATCTTTTTCAATATATTTGGAAGAACTGAAAAATCTTACTTTATCAGTTGCCTGTAAATGTAAGGTCTAATGGCAAATCTGGATTGGTGTGCTTGGAGGTCATCTCCCACATGTACTTGGAGACCTATAATGTCACTGTTCAGTGGTACAACCCAAAATATGTTCAGGTGGGAAACATGCGCTTCTCATTTTGAAAACAAAATAGTATTTAAACATATTATTTAAAAGGAAAAGGAAATATGTTTCAGTAAAAATGTCATTACTGAGAAACTATTTAAAATCTAGTTTATTTTCTTGTAAAACCAGGCAAGATGATTCAGAATATTATTTACAGTACTATTGTACTTCCAGTGACTTGATTTACTTTTCAGCCGTGGTGCAGTGTAAATAAACCTTGATAATGGTTTGCAGATGAGAATGCTCTGAGCACGTTTGCAAACATAAAACATTTTTCACACACTTTTTCTTCACTTTTATTTATGAGCAGCTGAATTGATGGCTTTGAAAAATCTCTTTATGGCAGTGTTCTAGTGACATTGGTACCTTGGTCGCAAAATCAGAAATAGTCTGACTGCTGTTTCAAGCTTAGAGGTGTATTTAATAGGCATAAGACCAAAACAACAGTCTTAAAACACTGAAATCTATTGCTTTTGATTCATTGTGCTGACTGTGTTGCCTCTATACAAAGCTTTTATTGATACCAAGAAATCATTTTTCCCTTTCTTTTCCTTTTCAATAATTTTTTTGTCTTTCTGTCAGTAAGAATCTTTGGTTAGAAATTCTTTGCTTAGATATTTCTTTGCTTATAAACCTACAGCCCTCTTTAAACAAAACTTGACTTTCAGAAGGAAGACTGTTGAAAGTGCCAGCTCAGCAAGTGCAATGCTTGGAGTGCTAACCCTGTGCAGGGGTTTCCAGCTGAACAGTGCAAAGCAAGGCTTTGGTGAGAGTGCTGCTTTACATGCCTCTGCAGTTAAGCACCATGTCAAATTTTGCCATAAAATGAGTTTCTGCTACTGTTGTGACACCCTTTTGAGCCCAGCATTCATAAGCCATAAATTCTCTTGCCTGTTTGCTTTACTTACATGATTTCCACAGTGTTGCAGCGTGGGCCCTTAGTAATGATTTCTACATTGGCCAGCAGCTTTGGCAGTATTAGTCTTATGACAGTCCAGATGCAGTGTCACTGCAGCTCTGCTGCAAGCACCATCTCTGTGAGAGAAAGAAAAGGAAGGGAAGTTTATAATGGCTGCAGCTAAACCAAACTCACAGTGAAAACAGTAATTAGAGAAAGCACATTTGTCCATGTTTCCCACTAAGGTAAGCTGCAACTTCAGTTTGAAATTCGTGACATTGGCACTGTGGAATAGATTTGAAAGAGGGGATTCAGCACTTTGAGGGGAGTGTCAACAAGAAGCAAAGACAAGCTCCAGACAACTGAATGGGGGCACATGGACACTGTTACTGAGGCATATAAAACTGCAGGAGCCGAAATCCCAGTCTGTTCTTCAGTAGCCAGTCTTAACATCCCTTAAAATCAACTTTACCTCGCCCTGTTCTACTTCTTGTGCCTTGCTATGACCATCCCTCTATTTCTCTTCTTCACCTAAGTGCTTCTTTTGGCTGACAGACACCTCCCTGCCAACATGACAGGAAGCAGAAAGTCGAGCATGGGGAAGCACAGAGCATCAGAGCAGAGTGGCAACATCCCATCTGCAGGCTCAAGAGAAGAAAAGATTCCTAAAGGCTATGCCAGGGCTTTGCTGCAGATGTGTGTAATGTCCTTTTAGTGACTTGCCCAGCCTGAAGTTGCCCACATGAAGCTCTTCTCTGGCTCATCAGAGACTGCAGATGTGTGTGTCATCCCAACATGAAGTCAGGATGCAGTAGGAGGAAGCATTCACATGGTGCTGAGACTTGAAAGCATTACAGAGCCCTAAACTTGGCATACTTTCTGTCCACAAAATACTTTTTGGACTTTCCCAGAAGAGTTTGGGTTTTTTTTTACCCTGATGATTTCAGGAAAGAGCCCTAACAGGTGGCTGTTGATTAGAAATAGTCTAATTGAAACTAGGTTCAACGTTGCAAGCAGTTATCTCAGGGCCAGTTATCATAAGAGCAGCATGAAAAGTGATAGCAATGCAATATGGCACAGAGCTACTGCAGGCTCTGCAGGCTCTGACTCTGAGGCTCTGGCTATAATCTCATCTTTCTCAGAATATTTAAGGGTTAATTCACCAACATCAGTGAAACTCCATCAGCACAAAAAAACCCAAGAGATAAGAAATAGGCCCACTCTGAACCAGGCCCACAGTCCATGTGTATGTTTTTCTTGATCTGCTACTTCAAAGACAGTGTGAGGAAGGCCTACACACCTGAAAACATTCTCTTTGGCTAGACTGTACTGTAGGAGAATTGTAATGCAAAGGAAAAGAAATTGAATTTTCTTACCAGGGAAGTTCCCCAGTAAAGAGAGTTCAAAAGGGAGATTACAGTCTTGCTGCTCATGACTGCACTCTGTGTCTTATGGTGAACTGCAAACAAACTCTCCTGTGTCTTCTGACCCATGTGGGACTGCTGACACTGTTGCATGCCAGGATTTGCTTCTCATGCACATGTACATACAGATGGAATTACTGACATGCTTCAGCCTTTTGCCACAAACAGAACAAGTACTGGGAAAATGTGAGATGAAACAGTTTGTGCTAACATACCTGGACCTGAGCAGTAATCTGGAGCTACTCTGCTTGCTGATATTCCTTCTTAATTCCAAGATAACAGGAAAATACTGAGGGAGAGCAAAATGCTAGTTAAAGCTGTGAGAGAGGTACTATGGTGCACTGGTTGTCCTCATTTATGCTCCACACAATTTTCTCTCAGTGCTGAAATACAGGAAAGAATCAACCTTATAATGGAATACTGACGAAAATAAAGGTAATTGCGTTTTTTTGGATTGGATGAGAAAGAGCATTATGGCATTAAGAAAATAATGTTCATGACACTCTTACACCTAGTTATGCACTATCCCATACAGCATGCAGCAAATTCGTGGGCCAGGGCAAGACAGGGACAATTCCTGTGGCTGAGGAAACACTCATCTGCAGGAAAAGAGACTTCAGACATATGGACAAGTCATGATCACATGACAGCCAGAAAAGAGCTCCTGAGCTCTTGCATTTATTAATATTATAATAATTTAAAATAAAATAAACAAAATGTTTTAAGAAGGTTTGAGTTTTCAACACATCTGAATAACAGACGGTGTTTTAGGAAGCATTTAAAGCCACGCATTATCATTCCAGCTCCCATTCCTTTAAAGGGAATAAGTAACTTGTGGTTTATGATTTTGCTTAACAGGGATTTGAGTTAATTGTGCAACTGAACACATGTGCCTACAAAAAAATGACTGGATATTCTGGGAACAGCCACATCTCCTCATGCTGCCTTCTCCGCCATCTTTGTGTTTACTCCATTCTTTTCAGTCAAGGACAATTTAATTCCCTCTTGCACATCCTTACAGATTTGCAAGTGCTACAAGCCTGTCTCCTACTATGCTCTTGCCTTTAACCCTGTTGAGTACATCTCTTTTTTCAGACCTCTTCTTCCAACTTCTTTCTTGGTGTCTCCAGATGAGAGGAAAATTCAGCTCTCTACTAAAACAAGAAAGCATGCATCTGCCACACTACTGATCACTGTCTACTGGCCTGTGATGAGACACTGACAGTGTACTCTTCTTTCTATCCAATCCAGCCCCAAATTCTCTTGAAAGGAATTGCTGATGGGTTTGACACACTTAAAATACTGTATTCAGAAAAGATTCCTGAAACTGAGGCACTCAGTCAGGCTCTTGTTTTTATCTGTCATGTACTGCCTAAAATGCCATTTGTTAGAGGTATCGTTACATAGATGATAGTAAAAAGAGTCTTCCATGCTTTCAGATGCTGGTAACCCTAAGTTGTGCAGAATCAAACAGGGCTCCAGTTAGGGCACAGCTCTCTCTGCAGAAAGGGTCCCCCAATAAGAGTCATACAAGCTCTTTTGAGGATAGTCTAAAAAATATATCAACTTTTATGTGTCATTTCTGAAGTCAGAAGAGAAGAATGTTGACATGGCATTTGCTGCTTCAGTTTCACATGGGGGCGAGGACATGCAGGTAATGAGCGGCAGTGAGAGGGAAATCCCTCCAGTGAGCTGGCAAAATCTCTCCTGCAGCCAAAGATAGGTGCAGTTCAGTCTGGCCTAGCCTGATCGGTTAGTGCAAATGGGAGGGTCACTCATACCTTGGGGCACAGGCCTCTCTCAGCCAGGATCAGTGCAATAAGGGCTCTGCCTTAGGTGCCAAATGTCACACGGATCTCAACCCATGTGAAGCAGAGCTCCCATGGAGAGGAAAATGAGCAGAGTTTCTACTTTTCTAGCTAATAAAAAGGGAAATGTAGTCTAAAGAGGGCAAAATGTTGAAAATTGAAAGAGGAAACAGTCAATTAACATAAATTTTGAGAAGGAAAATGTTGTTGGTGAAGGCAATAGAGTCACAGAATGGTTACTGTTGGAAAGGACTTTAAGATCATTGAGTTCCAACCCCCTGCCATGGGCAGGGACGCCTCCCACTAGACCATGTCACCCAAGGCTATGTCCAACCTGGCCTTGAACACTGCCAGGGATGGAGTATTCACAACTTCTTTAGGCAACCTGTGCCAGTGTCTCACCACCCTCACACGAAAGAACTTCTTCCTTATATCTAAGCTGAACTTCCCTTGTTTCAGTTTAAACCCATCACCCCTTGTCCTGTCACTGCAGTCTCTACTGGAGAGGTGCTCTCCAGCATCCTTGCAGGCTCCCTTCAGACACTGGAAGACTGCTCTGAGGTCTCCATGCAGCATCTCTTCTGCAGACTGAACAGCCACAACTTCTCAGCCTGTCTTCATAGGGGAGGTGCTCCAGCCCCTGATCATCCACATGGCCTCCTCTGGACTTGCTCCAACAGTTCCAAGTCCTTCATATGCTGATACCAGAACTTTACACAGTGCTCCAAGTGGGGTCTCACAAGAGCAGGGGCACAGGATCACCTTCTTCAACCTGCTGGTCACACTAAACCACTCTCTATTACTTAGCAATGGGGCAGGAGAGGGGAGGGAACTCTGACCATTTGCTTCTGACAAACAGCACCACAGTCATTTGGAAGTCACTGGTTTTCTTTATGGCTGGATTTCCCTCTATGACTGAACAAGTAACACCAGTCATTTAAATACCTTCATGTTACGCCCTGGAGAAATAGCCAGTTGGCAATAGAATATTGATTGTTTGCATCACTCTGTGATTTCATATCATTCTAAGTAGATGTGTGTGCACATACATACGTATTTAGTTGTCATATTGTTGCATTCAGTTACTTGACAGGTAAAGAGGAAGAAATAAAGAGCAAGGACAATCTCTGTTCAGGTTAATTTGCTTTCCTGTGATTCCTATCACAGAAAAGCAAGGCTAGGTTATAAGGACGAGGCAAATTCATCTGGAGACCAATGCATTGTTATAAAATGTACTGGTTTCGTACTGCAGCAGATACTATTGCTTTCCACTCAGCCAAACTTATTTCCCTTTAAGCACAGCCTACTTGAAGTTAAAGCAGAATATAGGTTCCTGTAGGCTGCAGCAGCTTACTTGAGTTCTGCACACCCATTCCTGGGGTTAAACTTCGTGTTGGGAGCGCTAACTCACTGCATTGCCAGTGTAGTCTCTGTGGCTCTAGGCCCATCAGATGTGCAAGACTTGGAGCACTTGAGTAATGCTCATTTTTGTCACCTACAGGAAGTTACAGAAGCTCTAAAGTAACCAGGAGGGAAAGATCTCAGAGCAGTGGGGGTTTGTATTGCTCTCCAAAGTGCTTGCCTCTCATCAAATTCAGTCTTGTCAAAGAGTAGGGAACAAATACCCATTTCCTACCTGTCTGTAATTCTTTCTGCCTTGCTCACGAGTTGTCTCAACGAATTCCAGGCTCTAGTTCAACAGATAAACACAAGCTATCAATTGATAACTTAGCTTTTAGTACTTGCTGCCCAACTCTGAAACTGCCTATTACTGTGAAATTTCCTTATAATGTGCCATGGAAAACTTACATTTCCTGTTTTTCCAACACAGAAATATTCTAAGCACAACCTGAAGTGACATGCTGTGTGTGCCAGAGGCAAAGGTATTGTAAAGACAGACTAGCTTTAAAATGTAAGGAAGTAGTTTCCATGAACTCTTTGCTGACTTTTTTCTCCCCATTTTCCCCTCCACTCCCCTGCCCATGTATAAACTAATGTTTCCTGGCTTATGGCTGTTTATAATATATGCCATTGCATGTTAGCATTTGTTTATTTGGGAAAATCTTTTCTTGCTCTCGATTTGTTATTCCTTTTGTGGCAATTTTCTGTGCCAGCAGTCTTTCTGCTTTGGAAAGTGTCAGCGCACTGGCTTGGATTTCAGGGTGAAGTCTTGCTACATGAAGTCTTGATCTCTCCAACATCAACAGCAGCTTAGGTAAACCAGCTTTTCACTGCTCACTTCAGCTGTCACTTTAAGTAGAGCAAGTATAGGGCACTTGTGGCTGACCTGCATTTTACCACTTTTTGGGCAATTCGTGAAGGGCAGCAGTGGTTAAGCTCTTAGAAAATTGCTACAGATGGGACGTCTAGGGCCTCTGTCTTGGAGAAAGATGATTTCTCTGTTATAGACTGGCCAGTGCCTCGTTCACAGAGAAATCTGCATTAATGGAGTATATTTCACTAGAGGGAACTCCTGCAGCGTTCTCCAAATCTCTCAGCTTATATGCAGCAATAGGCTGAGCTGAACGAAATAGCTACCAATAACTACCTTAGATTGGAAGTTGAACCTGCAAGGGATAAAACAGCAGCGACAAACACCACATACAGTGAGAAACACCCCAGTGGCCCTTCTGTCCCGTGGGTTTCAAACCATCAGCTCTAGCAACAGGATCATACATTGCCTTGCTTTCCTCTGCTTTCTCTGACTTCTGGAAAGCCACCTCCTAGTTGTTCTTGTCTCCAGTGGGAGATTTCACAACAAATAATTGAGAGAGCCTAAAAAAAAACAAGTAAAGCTATACCTCTTGTGAACTGGAAATTCCATCTTCAGGGTAGAACAAGCACGGCCAAACTAGAAAGGACAGGTGTTTGTGGGATTTGGGAAGTATTCAGTGCAGGGTTCATAAAATCACAGACAACATGTCCTTCTTCCATGCTGATACAGCATTTCAAAGCAGTCTGTCTCATGCTTCTCCAACTAGGGCAAATTCATTCCCATGCATTCATTTGCCACTGACTGGCCTTGCTGTGAAGTACAATGTGATTCAGCATTAATGCAGCAGATAAGCTGCTAAGGTACATTGCTTTTAAAGAGGGATCTGAGCACAGAGTGCCTCACAATGATGAAATAATGATGTATCAGGGAAGCAGAAACTCACTGCAGAAAGAGGTGAAGAAGCTCTGAGATTGCTTCACATGCAAAAAGGAAATGCACTTCAGTTGGCAAATGTGGCTTGTTGACAGCTGGGTAACATCTGCAGTGCTTATGAAGAAGCTTATTTGCCTAGTCATTTTCCTGTGATGTGATTAACTGTTTTGCTTGACATTCACAAGAATATTTATTGATGGCCTAGAATGTCTTAATTCTCTGACACGTCAAACTCCTCAGAAGTTGGCCTGACCTTTACCCTGGGCTGGAGCTTTGGGAAAGGCTTGTGCAAACAGCCACCAGACCAACAGGGCTACAGGATACTGGAGATGTGCAAAAACTCCAAAAAATGCCTTCTGTGCCCAGAGGCATTGCTCAGTCACTTCCCTTTAAGCTGTGCTTGGCCAACCCTACACATCTAGTTTTGAAAGGAGTATTACCAGCACCATGGTTTGGCAAAAAAAGGCAAGAAAAAGTCAGATAAGCATCATTTGCTCTGTCCCTGTCCCTGTGAAAGAAGACCATGTGTGCTGTTTGCACTGGTGCTCAGAGTATCCTGGCACTATTACTTTATGCTGAAGCCAGCATGATAATCTTTACTGAAGGCTGAGTAGGAGGCAGCTGAAATTAATAATACATGATCCACACTATCACTATTAGATAGACTCTCCACAAAACTAAGAGGCAAATAATTCAGGATCATCCTTGAATGAATGAACACCTTCAAAGGTTATGCCCTGGGCAATTACCAGAGTTGAGCCTAATCTCCTGGAGAGACTTTTCCAGTAATGGGGAAATTCCCCTCCTTTTGTAAGTAAGTGACATAGCCAGTTGGTCACACTTGGTCATTAGTTACTGGTGAGAGATAGGAGAGGCTGAGTGATCCACTGCCAGTTAGCATGATACAAGGACCTAGGTATGTTCTCCTGTTGCACTGATGCCTCTTGGATGTTGGGCTAGGAAAGGAAGGCAGATCAGAGAATCTTCTTATGCCCGTGAGTATGAATCAGGGGAGCCCAAGAGGAAAGAGTAACTTTGAAAGCATCTAAGTGCAATGAAGTTAGTGTGTCAAAAGGTCTAGTAGATGACACAAAGAGAACAAGAATGTGTCGTAACATAAGGAAAATATGCAATGTGCATGGCTCACCAAACCTCTCTGCTGGGACAGTGGGTCACGGTAACCTCTCCTTGACACTGACATGGTAGACCTGACCTTGCTCCCACTAGGTGAGGATTAGTGCAGTGAATGATTAAGGTGCTGTGAGCAAAGAAGTAGCCAACCTGATGAAACTGATTTTCAATGGATTTGAGTTTTGAAATTGGATGCTCTGATGTTTAATTAAGTGCACAATCCAACCAAGGGACTTCCCTCGATTAAGGCACTTGTAGCTTCTCTTTCTCCATTTGCTTTGGGTTCTCTAATATGTTATGAAAGTTAGTTATGTGCTTAGGCTGCAGCCTTCTCAGTGTGAACGCAATGCCAATTTCTACAGCTACGTATAGACTGTCAGAAAACATCTAGAACTGAATATCTTTGATCCTAACACTTTGAAAAGAGCCATCACTCAAAAAACTGCCAGGGAAAGAGGAATCAGAACAATCAAGGCAGCTTCATCACATGATCATAGGATCACAGAATAGTTAGGGTTGGAAAGGACCTTAAGAACATCTAGTTCCAACTCCCCTGCCAGGGGCAGGGACGCCTCCCACTAAACCATGCCACCCAAGGCTATGTCCAACCCGGCCTTGAACACTGCC
>JASSUY010038653.1:21831-32449 GCA_032466535.1 Forpus xanthops | reverse complement strand
TGCTCTGTAGCTATATAATGACTGCTTGTGTAGCAATAAGTGGATGCACGTTAGGAGGAGATATCCCCTGTGTCTCCTGGCACCGTAATAAAGAATACCTGCTTGTCAACTAGAAAACTTTGTTGGCAAGTTTGTTAATGGAGTTTTCTCTGAATCATAGAATCACAGACTGGTTAGGGTTGGAAGGGACGTCAGAGCTCATCCAGCTTCAACCCCCTGCCCATGGGCAGGAGCACCTTCCATTCCAGCCACCGTGCCCTTCTGGTTCCCTTCTCCCCACATCAGTCATGCAGGACAGCACAGCAGACATGGGTCTCCATCATGAGGTCTAACAATGACAGGCCACTGTCTGCCTGCCTTGTGCCACCTCAGCTCTGTTGATGTACCAGACAAGAGATGGACACATCTGTCAAAATTCCATGCAAATATATGTTAATTGGAAATAGCGCTTCTTGCTCTGGAGTCCGCATGGCTGCTGGTGTTAACTCACCATGCTGTTGTTTCCCAGGGAGATTATAGCCAAGAGGGAAGGGAACAGCTTCCAAAGAGCTCAGCAGCTGCTCCCTGTCAGCCTAGTGCAAAACAATCTCCCTTAATATAACATAAAACACGAGTGCTACTGTACAGGTGTCATAAGCTCACCCTCGCTGAGCCTTGTGTTTGTGTATCTCATGGATGCCACATTCAGGACCTTGCCCATCCATCAATATCATCACTTCTGAGTGGGGAAGAAATAAAAAAACAGCAGAGGTGTTCCAGATGGTTTCCCATTAAAAAGAAGCGGCACATGTGGTGTTCCTGTGCATGCCTCAGGTTCCCATGCTGGGCAGCACCTCTCCTGCAATGGGCAGGGTGAGCTGTGCTAAGAGCATGGTGTCTTTGGTTGAAACTGGCAATTCTGAGTCTCCCACTGGCCCCAAGGCAGCTTGGTGACATAGGGCTGTTTGTGACAGTGCAGGAGCCTGTTCCACATCCAGCCTGTTTCAGCGAAGTCTTACCAGAAGTAGTTCTCCCAATAACACTTCCAGTAAAATACTCTTGTCCTGGAACCTTTCCATTATTGAAATTAAAATAGATTAAGAAAAATCAAAGGTTTTTCTTGTTGATTAAACAACAATTTATGTGTCAAATACCTTCTTGTTTACAGAAAATGCCAGCTTGTGCATAGCCCCACACTAGCCAGCTGCAGGCACAGGCTGTGCTGGAGCCCTTGAGACCAGACTGAAGTGTCCCCAGGACAACCCCACGTTCCCTCCCCTACCTGCCTTCCTCTAGGCAGAGCGTAGGCAGCCTTAGCTGCAAAGTCAGGTCTTTCTGGAAATGTGAAATAGATGTCTAAACCAGGACAATTTACCAGAGCAGTTCCAAGTGGCTGAAAGCAGATTGGTATCAGTGCATTGATTTGCTGCTGGAGATCTGCAGCATCTTGTATTTCTGATGGGCCCTGACCAGAACTGAGACTATTACTCCTGCTGGGTTTTATACCAATGTTTCTTTACTGCTCACGTTTCCTTTCCAAGCAAATCTACAGGTACATGGCATTTGAGGCCTGTGGCCTGGCCCATCTGAAGTCTCTGGCATTTGTGACATGCTATCCAGGAAATTCAGACTCAAGGAGCTTATCTTGACCTATAGGGTAAAGCAAAGAATGGGAATGCAAACCAACAGGTTCTGTTGAATAGGCTTTGCTATATGTATGTGCATATTGAAGTGTGAGGGCAAAACTGTTGCCTTTCATTACTGTTAAAGTCAACACCATATTTTTCAAGATCCTAAGGCTGCTCTCACGCTTGATGTGGGTGCAGACACCTGAACTTCCTGTAAGGGAGACATGCAGGACTGTGTGCTGGGTTAAATCACATGGCAGGAATATGGCTGACAGCGCTTTGTGGTAGGCTTGGGCTTCATCTCTGTGTTGCAGCTGGGCAAGTACCATCAAGCAGTGTCCTCTGAGCACCACCATTCCTACTGTGCAGTACCATTGCCTTTCCCTCCCTGACTCAGCTGCTCAGCAGATCACAGCTCAGCTGCATCTGACGTGGGGTGATGGAGCAGGAAAACATTCTAATGTGGCTCTGTGAATTCCTGAGCTGGTACATCTTTGTGGGGCCATGGTCTCCAGATGTCACAGGCGGCTTTGAAAATCACAACCTCTGTGATGCTACAGTTCAGATCATAAAGTATATTTCATTCAGGTCCCCCTCTCCATCTCCCGTGTGTATGTGCTGAAATGTTGGACCAAGCTGGACAGAAATTGTCATTCTGTGTTTCAGATGCCTAATTTAATGGAATCCTTTGTTCCCAGTGGCATGGCAGGGGATAAGAAATAATTATAGTAAGTAACCTGCACTCTCTAATATGATGACTTTGAGCTTGGATTGTAGTTAACTTGTTCTTTGTCTTTCTCATCAATACTCTGAATGTTTCAGATTAATAATCCATGACTCAGCTGCTGTGTAAAATTTGGGTAAGAAAGAAACAAAGACCTGAAAGTTGACACTGGATTTTTACTGTGAACTTTGACCTTTGAAAAAGATTCATAACTTTTCTAAAAACTCTTTTCCATTTTTACCTAGCTCACTTCCTGATTGTGCTTGGGAACAAGAAGCAGGAAGCACCATCAGTCTTGTGGAAAAGCCTATTCTGTCATGTTTCCTAGCCCAGCTTTGCTGATCACTGAGTTTAGGATAATTTGAATAAACTCCATGTAAGTAGCTAAGCTCTTTGCTTCTCCAAGCCATTTGAATACTCCAAATCCCACTGTCGTGGTTTGAGCCCAGCCATAAATCAGCCACACAGTTTGCTCGCTCCCCCCTCTCCCCCAGCTCCCAGAGGGATGGGGAGGAGAATCAAAAGCATGTAACTCCCATGGGTTGAGATAAGAACAGTCCAGTAACTAAGGTATAACATAAATCACTGCTGGAAGAGAATACAACCACTCACTATTTGCCAACCGATACCCAGCCCAACTGAGCAGTGATCTCACCCTTCTGGGTCCCTGCCCCTAGTTTTTAAGTCCTGGGCATGACGTGCTGTGGCATGGAATTCCTCTTTGGCCAGTTTGGGTCAGGTGTCCTGTCTCTGCCTCTTCCTGACTTCCCCTCTTCCCTGGCAGAGCTTGAGGCTCAGAAAGCCCTTGTTCAGACTAAACATTTGAGCAGCAACTAAAAACATTGGTGTTATCATCACTGTTCCCAGGCTAAAAGTCAAAAACACAGCACTGCACCAGCTGCTAAGGAGAAAAAAATGATTGCTGCTGCTGAACCCAGGGTATCCATGAAGCCGACTCATTGCTTAGTCTAGGCAGCCTGAAATCTGCCCCTTTCTGCCCAGTTTTCTTTCTTGTATAAAGCATGGTTTTAGGGCTGCTTTGTTTTTTTGGATGAACTTGATGCTAATGTGACTTTCAGTTTTACAGCCAAGTATAAAAATAAATAGGTGTCCTGCAACTTTCCTTCCCTCTGCTTTGTTAATACATCTTAATCTTGTCTGGTGATGCCTTGTGCTGTTCAGAGGCTGAATTAATCCTGAGCAGAGTTTACCAGTTATGTGAAAGCACCAGAAAATCACTGTGTAGCTTTCCCAGGATTAGCTTGAAGTGACCAAGTTGTTCCCCATGCAACACAGAAAAGCAGCTTTGAGCCCCAAAGGGGGAAGCAGCTTATCAAAAATGAGTTGGGAGTAGATTGTCAGACTCATTCCCTTGTCATCTCATGGTGGCGAAAGGCTCTGTGATAGGCACAGTAAGGTGGGTTTGGCATGGCAAGCAGGCAGGAACACACGTCACTCAGGGCTGTGCCCAGAGGTACATGTATAGTTAATATTCCCATATATCTGTGCAGTGATAGGGTGCTGGTACTCTTTGGGCATTAGGTCCATTTTAGTCCAGGAGCAAGGTGGTATTTGATGCGGGCAGTACAGCACTGGCTGACAAAGAGGTCTGCTGCCTGTCACACCTTGACTTGTTGAGCACTAACACAGCCCCAGGGATCACAAAGCTGTCATTACAAAGCATTAGCATGAGAAAAGGAGCACTCCTTATGTTTTGGCATGTCACACCCAAGTGACAGGGAGCACAAATACAGTCAGGCACACAGAACAGTGCAAGTCAACGTGGGCTTTGACAATGTTGGGCACCAAGGCTGTCACTCCTTTGACACAGCCCCTCCTTCCCCCTACCCACGCTGCCATTTGTAACAGCAGCTCGCCCACTGCTTTTATTTCTGCACAATGTGTCAATAATTACTTGTCAGGGCTCTGCTTATAGACCTGGGACGGGGAATAAATGCTTATTACGCCTGAAAAATGTTGCAAGCTTTACCATAAATCTTCTGTTACAAATGCACACAATAGGGGCTATTGACACAGAGGCAAACACATTATCATGTAAAGTCATGCTGCTGAAAACAGAGTTTGACAAACTAACTTGTAGCAAAGGAGTTTGTTGACCTTTTCTTTGCCCTCCTGGTAACTGGAGTGGGCTTGTGTATATTAAAGTCCCCAATGAATGGGAGATGAGAAGTGATACCAAGCATCTTTCTGTTAGGTTAGGGCTGCTGGAGTGAGGATGCTCTGCCTCTGAGAGCACTTCAGAAATGGTATTATCAGATACTGGCCTTCAAAGGCACAGGAGCTAAGCAAGCATTCAAAAGCTAAAGTTTGCAATATTTGAATTCAGCAGCCCATAGACTTTTGCCTGTGCCTCTTTACTCAGTAGAGGCCCTAACCGAAACATTATTTAGGACTGGCAGCTATTAATAGCTTGTCCCTGCAAATTGCATCGCTTTAACTGCTTTTCCTCTTTGGGTTTCAGATGGCTTCTTGCAGTGGGTTGAAGGTTTGATTTTGACATACTGGAATGAATTGGACAGGAGGTATTTATGTAAATGTGCAGGTGTCATAAAACTGAGCTCAGAGTAAGAATGTTTGAAAGAAACTTACAGAAGTAACAAGTTGCCCAGAGAAGCTGTGGCTGCCCCATCCCTGGCAGTGTTCAAGGCCAGGTTGGACACAGGGGCTTGGAGCAAACTGCTCTGGTGGAATGTGTGCCTGCCCATGGCAGGGAGTTGGAACTGCATGAGCTTTAAGGTCTCTTCAACACAAGCCAGGCTGTGATTCTATGATGATAGTGTGGGCTTGTATTTTAATACTGAACCGAGGACTTGGAACTGACTTTTTTTAAAAGAACTCAGGGATTTGCCCTCTTTAGAGGGACAGGTAAACCTCTTGGCAGCATGGTTCTACCTGTGGGCAATCTGAACTGCTCCCTCTAACACTTCCATTGGTTGCTTTCCATTGGTTTAATTTGGTTCTGTGGTTTCTTGGTTTTCTTTATTTGTATATTTAATCTTTGAAATGTTCTTGTTTAGTCTGTACCTACCTTTTTCTGTATTGAAGTTGTCCTGTACTTGCTTAACCCTTTCATTTTTTAGTATTCTTCCCCCCAAAGTCTTTCCATCTTTCATTATCTCCTCCTACTTATTATTTTACATTATTTAGCTATAAAAAGTTTAATTTACTTTTTCCTGGCCAATTTTACATAAGCTTCCAGTCCTGCGGATCCTGTCTGGATCTCATGATCCTGAATTCATGTTTTCAAATGCTCCAAAAGAATATTTTTAAAGAACTGCTGCTTAAGCCACATGAAAATGACACCAAATTTCTCTTGGCTGCAGCCTTTCCGAAAGACAACTTCTTTTAAGAAAACAAGCTTTTGTTTTAAGAAAACTCAATGTGTGAAATATATTTTACCTAAACTCTTTAAGCAACCTGAAGTCTCTTTGGCAAATAAAGTTTACATTGTATATGTAAACTAGTGATTTACAGGCATGTTGTGATATGTAGATGAATGTGTAAAGCTCTGTGTGCCAACCACAGTCAGAATTGCACACAGGTATCTTATAGAACATTAAATGTGCCTTGTAAAGCCAGTCTGATGTAAGGATAATCTCTGGAAGGAGCTCATGGCCTGGATTCAGCCCACCTGATAGAGTTCCCCTCCTCTCTTGCATCAGATCAAGTGCTTGGTGAGTATCTCCAGGGAGGGAAGCTGGCACAAAATTCTTCTGTATAGTTAATTTTCTTTTTTTTTTGAGTTCCCTGAGCTGATTCACTGCAAATTCAGACCAGCACAAGGGAAGGGTCTTAAACACAGCAGGGGAGAAGGCATGCAATGAGAATAGGGTAATGTTTGTGCAGAACCACACCTTCAGGCTGTAAATGATTCACCTGGATTGGGAGACTCATTATCCTTGTCCTTCTCCATCTCCAGTCAGTAAAGACAAAAAGCCACCATCAGAAGGCTTTTCACATCCCAGGTGTCTCTGAGACCCCTCTGTTGATGGTTCTTCATCCTGGTGATATTTGACACAGTGAATTTTCATCACTATTATCTTAACTAGACCATGTTGGCTTTGTTTTGAGTTATGCTGGTCTCTGTGGGATAAATGCATTGATTACAAATGCTTTATCAGTGTAAACGAGGTTACTGGAATCCCCTGTTGCTGCTTAGTAATGAATGAGGAAACTTGCCTCTTCTTGCTTGTGAGGAGGAGGGTTTTTTTGCTTTTAATTCTCTGGTTTCCTCTGTCTTGTGATAGTACCTAAAAGTCTCCACCGCATGTCCTGGGGCCATGCTGAGCTCATGTGAATTCTACCTTCAGCTCTGAATTTAATGTTTTTAATGGGTAGATTTCTCTTACAATCTGGGGCTAAAGGACACAGAGAGGTGTAGCAAGACCAGTCTGTAGTCTTGATAATAAATCTGTTTATATGGGAAAGTACTTGAGGTAGAGCTTGTTGTGTTACCTCTTCTGTATTTCTTTGGTGACCTCCTCTTCTGGGAAAAGATCTAAAAACCTGAAATTCCCTGTGAAATAAATTATGCTTTTTCTTTCTCAGCTGTGCAGAGACTCAGAAGGATGAAGGCTATAATAGGAACAGAGATGTTGGCTGTGTTTGAGAAACCTCTTCTTGCTTTGAAAAGCATAGACTTAGAAAGTCTATTGTATTTGCTGGGAAGAAAGTCTTCCTAAAACACTCATGAAGAATACTGTGTATTCTTTGTAGTTAATGTTTATGGCTTTTTCCTTTAATCCAGTGCACATGAGTCGCTAGTCTTCAAAACAGTGAATGAAGTAAAAAAGCTAACAAATCCAGCCATGGTACTTCATAACCTTGTTTAGTGTGCATTATGCGAAATCAGAGTGGGTCTGTGTGCCATAAATCTGTACAGTGATGGGCATCTCACCCTCCTGTCTGTTAGCAGATGTTTCAAACTGCTTACCTGCATTCCTGTCTCTTTGTTCTAGACATGGTCTAGAGTGAGGTGTCTCTGCCCATGCCATGGGGTCGGAACTAAATGATCTTAAGGCACTTTCCAATGCTAACTGTTCTAGGTTTCCATGATTCTTTTTGTTCCTGCTGTGCCCAGTCTCAGACTTCATGAAAAAATGAGAAAATAGTAAGAGTTGAATTCTTTATTGTTCAATAGATGGATATTGCATCCTTTCCCTCCATTGCAGGAGTAGAGCCCTGAAGCAGTGTGAGTTTTGCTTTCAGCATTAAGGACACCAAGGGAACAGGGCTGTAATTGCAGGAGGAACTTTGAGAGGCAGAACTTAATGAGGAGCACTGACACTTGGTCTGGAAGATAAAACTAGGGCCATATCTTAAACAAACAGTCACAGTTTTTTCTCAAGTACAAGGGGGCAGGAATTTAGTCTTACACACAAAAGTTTCCAACTGAATGGCCTCCAGTTCTTGGGCCCTGCAAATGTTATATCCCTGACAAAAGGTACCAAGATGTTGACACTTTAAACTGAGAGGCTTTCATTCTCTGCCTTTCTTCCATGTGGCTACTTCCAAAGTTTATCTGGGACCATTAGAGAAATTAGAAGAAACAAAGAGCTTGCCACTTTGATTTTTTTTTTTTTACTCTTTTTATTCTACAGTTTTGGAGTTCTGAGTTGATTGCAGGTTTGTTTCAGGGCTGTGTTCTGTAACAGAAAACCTATGCTTATAGTTCTGGAAACAGCCTGTGCTTCAGGACTGACATCTGCTGAAAGAGACATGATAGGCAGAGTTGACTGGTTTGTGATTTTTGGCCAACTTAACTGCTCCAGCAATTGTCACTGGTGTAAGAGTAGTTGTACTGACAAAGCTTCCAGATTGTAATTTTGTCACTGCTTATATGACATGACCTTTTCCACCCAAAATAAACACAGTACAAAAGCTAAGCAGTTGCTTAATAGCCACTGTCTCCTATACAGGGTCCTGTGAATCTGTGAGTGGAAAACAGGCAGGGGACTAGTGCTGGTCAGTCTCTCTGGATAGGGGTGTGCTTTGTTTATGGCCCTGTTAAAAGTATTTTGAAACTATTATACTTCTGAGTCAAATCTTGGCATTCTCTGTACATCCAGGTCTCCTGACAGCCTTGGTATGCAGTTTGTAAGGGTCTCTGGGGAAACCCCCAGGTTAAAAAGAGCGGTAGCAGCAGGGAAAGTCTGTTTCTGGAGATAATATGACCTAAAGGCTTATATGCAGCTCCTCAGAAGGATCTTCTGCTGGTATTGAGGTTCAAAATATGCTTTTAAAATAGATCTTGAACATGTAGTCATTTGACTTGGTCTGGCTTCAGCTTTTAAATCTCTGAAAAGTGCAGTTTTTAAGAAGTGCCTAATTTTTGTCTTAAAAATGTCAATTACTAAAGTAAAGGTTTACATGTATAAACCATTAAAAGATGCTTTTTCTTCTAGGGCATCTCAGCGTAGCTATTCAATGTTACTTTGCCATTAGACCTGACCTTCCAGATCTGAGGCTAATACTCCTTGATGGAAGATACTGAGGTGATGCAAAATCAAGTTTACTGACAGAATCCCAATAGCAAATATTATCTGTGGCAAGACTGGCACTCTAGTTTTGAAATACTGAAGTTAAGTGCTTTATCAGGATACTGAATGTATGGAAGCAGTTCTCCCCTAAAACTGTTAGTTGAGGGTCCTGGGCACCAAAGACGCATGGAGGTACTTTGATTGAGGGCAGTGATGTGGGGGTAGCTGGATTATCTAGTGTTTGTCATGCAGTCTGGTTTCATTCACTACAGAATTGTGATTTGCAGTGATTTGTTGATCTCTTCTGCTCCCCAATCACATGGTGACAGGTTACCCATTTTAAAATATCAGATCTGCATCTAGATTGGAGATTTTGTGTGCCACCAAGATGAGGGATTTACTTGTGGTACTTCAGAAAGTGCCCGTGGACAACACTAATCTCTTGTGATACGCTAATCTTGCTTGTGATACTTCATTGTCCATGAAAAATGCTAATCTCTTGCCAAAGTATGCAAATATCTCCCTATAAATTCAGGAAAACTCTTCAGTATGTGAGGGTCAACTTCCATTGTGTCGGCCAGTAGAGTCCAGGCTTGGCCTTGTATGCTCAGAAGTTTCTGTATGTCTTAAAGCAGATGATTGATAAAGTGCAAGATGCAGAGGAAAAATACCCCTCTGCTTGTTTTTCATAAGCATTGTCATGAGTCAGCGGCACATGACTGTGCCCTTCAAGGTTACATCTGCAGGAGAGGACAACAAGTTGGGCTTGAGTGCAAGAGCACACATTCAGCAAATTCCCTGCCCTTATCAGGGGTTGTTTATGGCTCCTCTGGGAGGACTCTGACCTTGTATCTCCTTTCCACAGAGGGTGGATTTTGTTTTGAAAGCATCTTTTTTTCTAGAGAAGTGTCATAGGCAGTTGTAGTCAATTGCATAAACCTCACTTCTCAAACAGGAGCACCAGCAGACTTCTGTTTTTTACTTAAATAGTGACAAATCCAATAAGATGGAGTGCATTAACCTTTCTGCTGCTGCAATATTATGTATTTTGCTGTTTGGTTTTTGGATTTATTTGACTGAACCTCATCTAACCACTGAAGAACTGAAAACCTCAAGTTTTAGTGCAGACTACTATAAACTCCTGTTTTCCAGGCTGTTGTACTGACATACCATTGCTCCAGGGCAAATGGGTGTGTGGTTGCTCCAGATTATAGTTCTGTCCTTCTAAACATTGAGGGGGAAATATATAGTTTTGACTGTCTTGTGTCTCACAAACTCAGTTGCTATGATTTATATTAGGAGTGGAAGCTGTATTCTTTGTTAGAGCAAGTTGTCTAACACAGCTTTCTCTCTGCAAAATAATCTTTTCAACAGAACGCTTTTATTCCAGCCTCTTCACGTAACTGAGCTTCGAGATCTCTTTCAGGAATGGACATTAAATTTTATTGCTTCTGAGGCATTTTAATACTGAAATGGGACACAGAAGCACCTCACTATATCATAGTTTCTTTCCTTGCTCTCTTCCTTTCCTTGCTCTCTTCCTTTCTTCTGCCGCCTTCTCCTATAAAACTAGTCTTCTGATGCCTCTGACCTTTGAAATAAAACTTCCGTCTTTGCTTTGGCACTTGATCTGTGTAGTCCATTGTTTTCCTGCTGCAGGTGATTATTTTAAATAGGTAGTCCTTGGCCACTGAGTTTATAATCATTTGATGTGCAGTTCTGGTGTCCTCAACATAAAAAGAACATGGAACTGTTGGAACAAGTCCAGAGGAGGGCCACGAGGATGA
>JASSUY010038653.1:0-18725 GCA_032466535.1 Forpus xanthops | reverse complement strand
AGTCTCCCCTCTGTCAGGTTAAAGCCATTCCCCTCATCCCGTCCCTACAGCCCTTGTCCAAAGCCCTCTCCAGGTTTCCTGCAGCCCCTTTAGGCACTGGAGCTGCTCTAAGGTCTCTGCTTAGGGAACCTTCTCTTCTTCAGGCTGAACCAGCCCAGCTCTCCCATCCTGGCTGCATAGCAGAGCTGCTGCAGCCCTCGCAACATCTCCATGGCCTCCTCACTTGCTCCAACAGGTCCATGTCTATCTGAGATGATGGACAGGTGTCTTGGTGTCTTAACATTGTCAGAGCTCAGGTTACTGGTAGAGATGACAGCAGAAAGAATAAATACATCAGTTAATGAATCTGTGTGAGTCATTGCTGAGTATCCATGTTAGAATAATGCTTTCTGACCCTCCTAGCAGGATACATGACCTCATATGCCCACAGGAGACTATCTGTCGGATTTGTTCCATTTTGTGTAATTTTGAAATTCATGAAGTTCATTGGAAGGATTAATTATGTATAAGGCACGTGTCTGCATGTTCTTTTCATCTGTGACTGTTATCCTGCATGCAGTTATTACGGGTTTGATTGCACTGAACACTTTGACAAGAATTCAGTGACAAAAGGGGCCCGTTAGTCTTTGAAGTCATGGGCCAAGGAAGAGGAATACAAGTAACATCAGTAATGACCTCATTTAACTTGTGACAGAGTACAAGATACTCCTGAAAGGTCATTGTAATGTAGCTGTGTTTTAGTCTATAAACCACCCTGCTCATGCTTCAAGCAGTTTGTATTGCAGTTGTGATGAATGCTGCAATCCTCTTGTGTTCAATAGAAGAAGGATAGACAGAACGTGACAGCAAAACACGTAAAGATCCTTCCCTCTCTCATATGCTTAAAAGTGAATTAGCAACGAGCTGGAAACAATTAAAGGCTTTTCATCTACTATGAGGTTTTCATGGAAAATTGAATTTTTTTTTTTTTTTTTAATGAAGGAATGAGCTTGTTAAACAAAAAGTTTCTGTAGAAAGTGCACTCTTTTCATCAGAGCTATGGGGTAAAATGTTTATCTTTTCAGACAAAACTGAAGAGGTGTAAGGACTAACGGTCTGTTCAGAATTGCTAGGGAAAACAAAATATAGTTTGCATTACTAGAACTTTCCTGTGAACTCTTAATGCAATTATCCAGCTGGTTTTATGAGTAGCAGGCAAAGAGTATTCGGTGGCCAGGTCTAGAAATCCAGCCACTTTCTCCAGAACAGTTACACCATAAGTAACAAAACATTTGGGAAGGAAAAGAAGCAAATTAAAATGAACTCTACTGCCTATTTCATGCGCTATCCTTATCTTTGTCCCTGTTATGACTCTATGCACTTCTAGATTGTTTTAATAGATTTATATTAAAGTACAAGTATACCCTAAAAATACCCTAAACCAGACAATTCTTCCAGGGCTTTTGTCCTAGTGGGAGACAGGAATTACTGGAAATCTCTTTAAAAAGCCCTGCATTCAGAGGAAGGAAGTCTCCATGCAGTCCTCAGAGATCTGAGTATTTTACAAGCGGCTTGGGTCAACATAAAACTTTTGTGTTACTAATGTGGATCAGCTTTTGTGTATTGACACTGTGGGCAATTTCCATTAGATGTTCATAGGCTGTTATTCTCTCTTCTCTTCTGCTTCTTAGCTGTGTCTTTTCAACAGTTAACTTCTATGGTCCCAGCAGTTTCCACTTGAGGTTTGCAGACATTTCATAGAATCCCAGCTTGATTTGTGTTGGAAGGGACGTTAAAGCTCCTCCAGTTCCAACCTCCTGCCACGGGCAGGGACACCTTCCACTAGAGCAGGTTGCTCTAAGCCCTGTCTAACCTGGCCTTGAACAACTCCAGGCAGGATAAGTTGTCATCCGTATGGGCAGACTTATGTTTCGTCAAATTTTTGGAGTAAAGAATATTTTGCCATCAGCATAGGAAAGGATGGATGTGTTCTTTGTTTAGCCCTTGTTGGGAATGTTTTGAGCAGATGCAGCCTACAAGCGCCTGATGTCCAAAAATAGTTCTAGATTACGCCATCAGCTTATTACCCTCCTGTGCAAAATGGCTTTGTGTTTGCAGTAAGCCGTCTAATAGCCAAGGTTGCATGCACAGGCAGTTACTGTGTGGATCTGGTTGCAGAAGATAGCAAATCCATACCTGTGTTGACCTTGAGTTCATCAGAATTGAGATATCTCCATGTTGTATCTCAGAACTAAAGTGACCCTGTGAGAAATATGCAGCCCCTCCCATTCTGCACAATATATGCCATGTTTAAGAGTGAATTCAGCAGCAGGTACATGTGATGTAAGGTCTTATCTGTGCCTTATGCATAGTAGACAAAATTGTTTGGAAATCTGCATGCTTTTCTGATTTCTTCATAGCATTTTGTGTTATATAAGTACCAGTGGCAATAACCACCATGTGCTCAATGTTCTTCATCAATCCCATGAACACTGGGTGACATTCCACACAGCGGTTACTAAATGTTGTGGATCCTGTCTGGATATGCATTGTTTGCTGGCTAAAACACTGTATGGATTTTCCAAGCTAATTCCTTCTGCTGGTACTTCACAGTCCTCATCAAGAGTTTTTGAAGGGACATTTTTCATACCCACTCCTAAAATGTTGAGCAATGCTACAAATTTCAGTTCCACACTTCTCCTTGAACATCCAGTTGACTCTTGTTTCACAACAGCTGGATGTTTGAAAACATTCAAGTGTGTAGAAATACTGTTATACTCATTTAAATCTCCCACATTCGAGCCTTGCAGTTGTTTTCTTGCAACACGTGTCTCTTACTGGAAGCAGAGCAAGTGGGGAAGTAGTGGAAAACATGTGACACCCTCTGTTATTTACATCCCCTCCCCACCCCCACCAGCCAACTCCGTTTGAACATGAAAGTCACTGGAGAGCAGGAGCCTATAAATATTCAGAGAAATCCAGGCAGGGCAAAAGCATTGCAAAAGCCTTTGCCTGACCGTTCCCAGAGCTTGGGAGCTCAGGGTAACCACTGCTGGCCTGGGACATGGGCAAGACTCAAACAAAGACCGATTGTAATTTTGTGGTTGGACGTGAATGTTTTGCTCAATGCTGATTGAGGCCACTTTGAAAACTGGGCCAGGGTTGTAAAATAACCTATTTACTGCAGTGTGTATTGTATTTGAAAACACAATGAAACGTAGATTCTAACTGGGCTTGATAGAGAACTTGTGGCTGAAAAAAGTTCTTCTGGCTATGAGGAGCCTTGTGAGACCTTCAGTATTTTATTTGTTGCCTTTGATTAGGTAAGCTAAAGTGAAAACACAAAGCAAGGAATTGGGTATTTTTAAATTCAAATTCCAGTTTTACCATTGATTTTTTCTCTTTGACCTTTCTAAGTCACTTAACCCTTTGGCTCTTTGATTTCTTACCTAAAGAACTGGCATAAGACTGCTACTCAGCTTGTTGTGAAGACTAAGGAATTAATGCTAATGAATTAATAATTGTAAAGCCTGTAGTACATGGAAAGTTTTATGTTAGTGGTAGATGGTACAGGAGTCTTGTGACCCTCTACAGCATTGTCTGTGTATGATGAAATCACCTCCCATTGATTTACTTTGGAGCCTCAGTTGAACCCAAGCTTGAGCTTGGGGATTGAACTTGTGGCACATGGCATTAGCAGTGTGATGACCTTCTGCCTGAGGTGGAATGCCAGCAACCAATGTCTTCAAAGTAAGTAAGTGTTAAAAGATGCAGATTGGCTCTTTTTGAGCTTTTCATATCTGAAGAGACTCTACAAGGATGCTGAAGAGGAGCTCTTCTTCAGGGACTATAGCTATAGGACAAGGGGCAAACTTAAAAAGTGGAGATTTGGGTTAGAAATAAGAAATTCTTTACTGTGAAGGTGTTGAGGCGCTGGCAGAGGGTGCCCAAGGAAGTTGTGAATTCTCCATCCATGCCAGTGTTCAAGACTGGGTTGGACAGGCCTTAAGTAACCTGGTCTAGCAGAATGTGTTTCTGCCCATGTCAGAGGGTTGGAACTGGATAATCTTTAAGGTCCTTTCCAATACAAACCAGTCTATGATTCTGTAATAAGGGCCCAAAGTCCATTGATCTTCATGGAACTCCCTCAGAGCAGGTCTATAAGCAGCATGGAAAGACAGACAATTGCACTTCAAACAAGATGAAACCCTTGTTTTCCTGTGTGGTGTGATCTGAGGAAACACAGGCATCCCAGACGTATGCCCTGGTCTAGCTAAGGGAGTGGGGGAGCAGAGGCATATACTTGGTTCTTGCAGTGTAACCTGCTTGCCCAGGCTCCCTCCAGTGCAGCAAGAAGTAAGTGAGTAAGTAAGTGCATGCTTGACTCTGCCTGAAGCTATTGACCAGGCTTTTAATTAGATAGTTTATTATGTTATTTCCACCCTGTCTGTTATGTTTCACACAGTGGATCTGATACCTGCCTGCCCTAGAAATACAAGTGGTTTGAGATCTGAAAGAAGTGTTGTCTGAAGAGATTGAGCCTCAGCTGAGGTACTGAGCAAACCATGGCTTTCAGTAGTTAACATGTCGTAAGCTCACTTATCCCTTTTCTAGTCATTTTGGGGTTTGAGAGAGACCTAAATTGAAATACTTGCTTTGGTAAAAACAAACAAACCAACCCAACAGATCTTGACTAAATTCCAGTGATAAAGGCAAAAAGGGGCAAATAGACATGCACTGTAGATAATTTACTATAGCAAATTTGCTTTCAGATTTAGCTTTGGCTTCTTTCTCACATGTTTAGGGGCTAACTGCTACAAATCTACTCTGCATGATCTGACTCCATATATTTATATGTCGTCTGTGTGACTTCCACACAGAACAAGCCATGATAGAAATCTTTCATTTAATTAAAATTGATTTTAAAATTCCCTTGATCAATAATGAGTTAAAATTCATCCCAGCAGTGATGGGAACAGCAAACCTTCTGAGAAAAGCTTTCAGGCCAGTGGTTTTGGCTTTAGCAACTGGGCCTTGCCTGAGATTATCCCTTTTCTGGCTCCAGGCTCCGTGGTCCTTGGCACATTATGGTTTACCCTATAGCCTAGCTGTCAACCACCACATCCAGAATAAAGGTCTCTTTCTCTTTTTTTCACTATAGATGCTTTAAACATCAAACTCTGCATAACATCTCTTGGCGTCAGGTTGAACTTCCAAATGAAATTGGTATTCTGTGGAAAATGACCCAGTATTTTTCCTTTGATTCCTACTCTACAGCCTATCTCAACCTTTTGAAGTGCTCACTCAGGTGGCAGAATTGGCTAAGTTATTAGTAAAGTCATATTTAATAGATGAGTATAAAAGATTGTAAAAGAGCCCCTCTGCATTTAGGTTTTATTATCCTGCAGAAGAAAGACCCAAAGCAAATATGTATATATAATAGAATACATTTTATGTAACCATTCCTAACAGAAATTTGAGTGATTAATAAAAATCAGCTTCAGATGATGGTAATTCTGTGTTGTTTTCACTTGAGGGTACTTCCTAATTAATTGTCTCAAACCTTCATTGAGAGATACTTTACCACAAGTGCTGTGATCAAGGAAAATGAAGACTGGGATACTGACTTTGATGCTGCTGCTGTCCTGAGAGCTGCTCATTTGGTCCCATACCAGCACACGATAAGAACTTTGTTCCTGATGAGGCAACTGGGTCACTTCATTTGAAGCCACATTGGCCTGAAATAACAAATGAAGACAGAGGATCTGACAGCAGTATAGAGGCTCTCATTAACTTTGGAGTAGGATAAATGCAGAAGATAAAACACTAGAGTGGTTTAAATTAAGAAAAAAAAAAAAAAAGAAAAAGTCAACTCTATAACTAATGTGTAAGTGGCAGCAGTTTACATAGTTTTATACAGGGGTGCTATAAAGAGTATACTGAAAAGGAATTACAGGTCATGGGTCCAAGCAGATAGGACAAACAGGAAGGAACAGAAATGTCAGCTGTGGTAGAAAGGTCTGGGACGATCTTGGTTCAGATGGGTACATGTTTCCTTTTCTCCATTCTCCCTTTTCCTTGCTCTGCTCCTGGACAATTAAAGAATTTTGCAGGTAATGTGTTTGACTACTGATGTCTTTTGCTTGTCTTCCTTAGCCCTGGAAGTAGGAAAAAGAGGCTCAGGAACAACCAGTAGGATGAAACACAAATGTCTTTCTTAAATTTGCTTATTTATATCTATTTAGAAATAAAACATTAATTGAGTTTTTTCTCAGATGGATCCTCCTGAGGGGGCATATTCAGATTGGGCAGTGGCAGCACTGGTTTGTATTTCCTGAGGGAAGACTACTGTCAGAAGGATAGAAAAGTGTTTAGTGTGTTTTTTTTCTTCTCTCCACTCTCCTAATACACTGTTCCTCTATGGAGCAGAAGGCTTTTAGATCCTTGCTAATAATGCAGTTGCAGTGACTGTGCAAAGAAATGTCAGAATGTTAATATAGTCATCAGGAGCTCCCGGGCTGCCTCAGCTATTTGAATTGATTTCAGCTAGTTCTGATTAGAGGAGCAGTTCCTTGCTCTGAGTTTAAATGTGCTTTGTTCTCCATGAAGGCATTTTGGAGCTTCTCCCTTTCTTCCTAAAGATGTAGTCGCCAACCAAAACACCTCCCTTTTTCCCTTCTCACCCACACACCTGCTGTTCGTTTCTTTGCTGCTCCATTGTTGTCATTGTGCCATTGCAGTTGCTGCTCCTTGCCACGAGGGAACTGGATGTGCAAACCCAAGGTAATTTAAGGGAAATGGCAGACAGACAAATGTAATTGCTTGAATGTTCATTTTGGCCAGTGTGGGTATGCTAATGTACAGGCATTGAAACAAAAGCTTTCATATATTTCAGAATGAAGAATGGCCAGTGCCTAGATTTCCAAATGGATGTGAAGAGCATGACTTCAGAGCAGCCTCATGCCACCTCTTTCTGCCAGAGCGGGAAGCTCAGCAAGTCCGATTTCAGAGGAGAGAGATGTGTGAGCAGCCATCAGCACCTCCTGGGTGAGCAATTTGGTCTGTTTAGTGCATCATCATTTTATTGCCCAGCATAATTTCAAGTTTCCTGGGCAAGTTCATTAAAATATACGGGTTTTGCTATAGTGAAAAGAAGAATATGTATCATCTTAGCTATGGAGAAATGGTGGTGATTTCCTTCATCTGCTTGTGTTTTGATTTGAAATGTAACTGGACAGTGCTTCCCAGAAGAAAGCTTGACCACACACAAGACTATATTGGAAGCAATTTTGGGATTGTAGTTTGTGTTTTATGAAATGATTGTCTGTTACATGAAAAATTCAGTTTTCAGGAAGTCCATAAACTTGGCCAGAAAGAGATACATTCTGCTACTTTCAATTTCAATTGGCTTGGATGAAAGGCCTGTTCTTTGTGTTACAATTGCTGCCGCAACCTTATTGCTTGTAAGCCATGTATTCATAGTTTGTAGATCTGAAAACAGCACCAAAGTCTGGCAAAGTATTTTATTTGGTGTTTCTGATGTGCTGTATTTGGTGTGTTGGAAAATGTCTTAGAGAGCTTACTTGCTTCAAGGGCAAAAAGCTTGGGCAATGATTTGAGAACGCTGAGAAAGGAAAAGCAGCAAAAGCTACTGCTTCTGTATCTGATTTTCCAGTGCATCCCTTTCAGTGGTATTATTGGGTCCCTGGGACACACCATGAGTTTTGTTACTCTCTGGAGTTCCTTCTGGTTGCTTTTTGTCTCTTCCTCTCAGGACCCTTTTGACCATCTGTGGCTTGGGGAGAATATACAAGGTCCTTCCTGTGTCCAAGATCAATTGCTTGAAAAGCAGAGCATGGGAAGGCACTAATCATGTTTCCCACCAGGCATCATTAATTCCTGACGTGCTTCAGCTGCTTCCCTTTGAAGTTCCCTTCCCAGTTTTGTATTCTTACATTATTTGTTCAGCAAGTGTCCAAGATTTGGGTTTCCTCCCCCCTGACCATGTGTCCTGCAGTAGGCTGGGACTGGCAATGGCTCCTCTGGAGCCTGTGCTCTTTGGATGAGTGTGGTCCTGAGCACTTCTTGAAAAGCTCTCCTAGATCCTGGAAATCAGAAGCTAGTTGAGATGTTTCCCAAAGCAACCCAGCCGTGCTGGGAAGTGCTGCTGCTTTCCTGCCTGAGTCTTTGGTTAAGAAAAGAAGGAAAAGAGATGGGGAGGAAAAAACCCAACCAACCAGTCACTTAACTGAATGTGATTTGGTTCCTCAGCTCCACTCTAACTGAATGAGACAGTGACTAAGACAAGCTCCATCCCCACCACCACCTCCTTGTGATGTGATAACTCAGACTTTTCAGTGGTGCTGAATTGAAAAGTATTATTTCTAAAGGTACCTGGTCACCCTTAAACACACCTTCTCTCTCTTCTTGCTCGTGCTGCACTCCACACCAACACTGAGGGCTGCTATTGCTACAGTATTAGTCACAGGAGAGATTACAATAGGTGTGTGAACGAGCTCCCTGAAATTCTGAAACTACACAAATTCAACCCTGTTGCCTTTGCAAGCACCAACAGAGTGTTTGTAATAAGAAATGGGTGTTGTGGTACTGGCTTGCTAGGAAATGAAGGTGCCAGCAGATCAGTGTGGGTATGTACCTGAGCTTCAACATTGCTTACAGTTGTATTTGATCAGAATTGTCTACTACATCTTTGGCACTTGAAGATGTGCACTGTGTGCAAGCCATTGACAGCTGGCTTGTAACTGATTGCTGCTCAATTTGCAGATACAAATGAACACATACATGCATTTCCTCCTTTGCACAGACATATTTGTAATCATCAGATGTTGAACGTGTGTTATATTGCATGTGAGGATCAAAAATGCAGGCTGCTCTTGTAAGATCCCTACTGAATGCTGGGTGAGGAAAGCATCCATAATCTGTTGCCAGGAGATTCCCATTTGAGTACAGGACCTGGCTATCATTTATTTTAATATACTGGATTTGCATATTTTTTTTGACCATAGCCATTCCTGGCTGCTACAGAAGTGCTGAGGCTCTGTGCGAAGGTCTGTTTGCTTCATTTCTTCAACATTAGGATGAAATTGAAATGTAATGAGGAAGCTTGAGCTGGCAAGGTTTCTTACCCAAATGTATCGGCTTATGCATTTCTGGGCATCTGCGCTCAATGTGAAGCACCTGCTCATGGAAGGTATGTGCTGTAAAGGCTGGATGATAGCCCAGTTGGAAAGGAAGAATTCTCACATTTAAGAAAAAATACCTGTTGAAGGCACAGCAGTGAGCACTGCAGCATGTGTCTGTACCATGCACAGGAAGAACAGAGGTGGGAAGGAAATCTCTACAGCAGGAAAAGAGAAATGTACGCAAGGAATCGGAACATTCTGTCGTGATTACAGAAAACTGCTTATGTGCTGAACAGAGGAAAGTGGTTCCCTCTGTGGTCTGGGAGTGTGAAATGCATTTTGTGCTGTCTCTTGAGGGTGACACACTTACAGAGCAGTTGAATGACAACAGTAGACTTCAGTGAGGCTAAAACTAAGTAGATACAGCTGTAGACTCCCAGGAAAGAAGCTGAAGAATCTCCCAGGAAATAAGTATATTGGGAATCCAGGCCTTGTTTTTAGTTACTACTGGATGCAGTTTCTCCTGATCTTGCTAGAGATGTCTGTTCGTCAAACTGAGCATAAAAATTATGCTCCATTTAATCCTTTCTTCCTTGATTCTCTCTCACCTGTCACATGTAAGGAGGCTGTTCCTGTTGTTTCTTCTCAGCCCTTCCTCACAGCAGAGGTGCTCCATCCCTCTGATCATTTTTGTGGCCTCCTCTGGCCCCTCTCCAACAGGTCCATGTCTTTCCTGTGCTGAGGACTCCAGAGCTTGACACAGGACTGCAGGGGAGTGCTCCAGAACAAACCAAAGGCAGTCACCTCCCTTGACCTGCTGGCCACGCTCCTTTGGCTGCAGCCCAATATGCAAGTGCATGTTGATGGGGCATGGCCAGTCATTTACCCACAAGTACCCCCAAGTCCTTCTCCTAAGGGCTGCTTTCAGTCCCTCCAATCTCCAGCCTGTGCTCATACCGGAGGTTGCCCTGACCCATGTGCAGGTTCCTGCACTTGGCCTTGTTGCACCTGATGAGGTTCACATGAGCCTGTCTTGAGCTTATCCAAATCCCTCTGTATTGGATGAGATTTTTTTAAGATACTGAATAATTTTAAGCTTTTGTTTTGTTTTGTTTTTTTTTTGTCTCCTGTCTGCTTTTCTCTCCCATCACAGCTTTTCTGTTCCTGTTTTTGTGGGCTTTATGGATGGAAGCTGTAGCCTCAGTGAAGTCAGTAAGAGTAGAGTTTCATTACACCCACAGAAATAATGGTTTGTGGTTCACTCTTCCTGTATAAATGTTTCACTGAATCTGTAGCCATTGTATTAAGCTGCATTTTCTCCCTGAATGGTTTTAAAATGGTTGGCAAGAGACAATTTGGGGCCCTTCAGATCTCACCCAGCCCCCCAAATAAAATGAATGTTGTTATTGAACCTTTTGTATAGAAAAAAATGCTGAAAAATTGCTTTGAAAAACTATGAATGTAGAAATGTATGAGGTTTTCCATATGGTTGTTTAGTGCCTTTATCTTGTGCCTGGAAATGCTATTTTGGATGCATGTATGAAATGGCAGGGGCTCCCCCCATCTATTTCCTTCTTTTGGAGAAAGAAGCTTTTAAAAAAGAAAGGGGATAAAGGGAGGGCTGCATCAGTGTAAGGGACAGGTGATGGAGTACTAATGCTGGCGTGGGGACAGATCTCTCCTTTATTTGTGGCTGGCTGAAGTGCACTGCGGGTATCCCTCTGTAAGGCAGTGTCTGCTTGGCACAAGAGCTCCCCAATGCTCATGAAACTTAAGCACATGGAGATACATTTCTTTCTCTTCCCCACCTTTCCCCCTTCTTTTGAAGCCTGAAGGTGTTGACTGGGGGCTCGCTATAGCACATAGTATGTTACCACCCATTCACACCTCTACTTGTCTTCTGTCCCCACCTCCTCTCACACTTCTGCTGTAATGATGTGTTGCAGGAATAAGTTGTGTTGCGCAATGAAATGTTACACAGAAAGAACAAGGGGATATTTAAATGCTGAGAAACAGGAAAACTAGTGTGGAAAGAGAAAAGGAAGTGCTTTTGGCACATTATGCTGGTAGTGGATTGTAACTCAAGCTAGATGACTGCTGCACCAGAGTGATTGTAACATTCATGCTGGAAGTTGAATTTAACAGGGAGGTGTTGGGAAGCCCAGGGCTTGGGAGGCTGCTTGTGAGTTTGGGAGGTCAGAATTTTGCTTCTCTGTTTTGCTGAAGGAGCAGTATGAAAAAGGAAAGATTTGTCTGTCTAGTTAGGTGTGTTTTCCCCCACTGAGGTCTGTACCCAAAGGAGGTCTGGGGCAGGTGCTGCTCAAATATGGATCCTTAAAAATCCCACTCAGATCTTGGAGATTTTATTATCCTTACTGTGAGTGAAGAGATTTTCCAAGGGAGAAAGATGAGTTGGAATGAACACTGAGCGTTTCAGCCATGCCATTTTAAAACTCGCTTTTAATTCCATGTCTCTTTGGAAAGATGATGCCTCTTGGTCTCCCTTTGCATGAGAGCCGGGGCTGTGCTTTGCATTCAGCAACACAACCAGACACAGGCATGTTTTGCATTCCACGTGCAAACCTCCTTTGCTTGTGCCTTGGAAGCTGGTACTGTAAGACATGGTGCAGAACTTTATTGTTTTCTTTCCAGTTTGGTTAAATTTCAGTGAGCTCACAATCTGAAATGATGGCTTGCCCTTAAAGAGCTGCTTGTACTTGACAAGTGTGTAGCAGTGCTTCATTAATTACCCACAGCCCTCCCTAGCACAACCTCACTTAGGTAGAAGATTTGTTCAGTGCACATAATTATCTCTCTGTCGTTCCCTCGCTTGTATTGATTCATGTGGAAAATATGATTAAAACATGAACATCTACAAATGATTCCGAATAACAAGAGAGGAAAGGCCATTGTTTTTTTGCACTGACTATACTAGATTACTATAATTACAGCTGAATGGTTCTATGTTTCTCTGGTCCCTCACAAGTCTGAATGCTCATTCACAGCCTTAATGTACTGTTTAAAAGTAGAGATGTTTAAAAGCAATATCCTCTTAAGGATGTTTCTTTGACCCATTAAGAACCTTTACCTTGGCAATTGGACATGTAATCTCTGGCAGCAGGTCATGTGAAGAGGGGGTAGGGATAGGGAAAGAAACACCAGTCCTGCAGACATCTGTTGTGTTGCCTGGGCCAAGCGCGGAGGGGAGGCTGTGCCAGCTGGGCAGCCGCTCCTGCAGCTTGCAGTCGGCTTGCTTCTGGTGCCAGCGGTAATGATGTGGCCTTCCCGTGGAGTGGGTGGCACTGCCAGATTCCTAATGAGAGCCCATGAGCAGCAGCAAAAGGGGAAGGGGTCATTTCTTGCCACCCCCCATGTCTTCATCTCTGTTCCCGGTGGGTTTGTGAAGCCTCGGTTTTACTTTGCCTGGTGGAGAGCAGTGGGGCAGGGCCCTGCCTGCTCTTGCCTTGATGTCAAGTTAAACAACTGGAAATTCTGCTCAGCTGAGCCCCTCAGGAAGGCTGGTTCACCCTGGTTGGGGTGTGGAGATGACAGAATGAATTTCACACCTCATCCATTGTGCACAGTGGGTGCACTTGGTTGCTCTTGCAGCTGGTACAGACTCTTAAGACAGGGCATCATTTTCGTCCTCTGGTTTGGACTACATAGGAAGAGCCTTGTTCAGATGACATGGATTTTTCCACTGGCAGCTCTTGCTTCCTCTTAATATGCTATAAATGCTAAATGCTACTCAAGAGGACCTGTTTTCTCCTGAATACCTTCAGGTCACTTTCTGGTCAGTTTTGGATCAATTGGCTGATTTGGAGACCCTGCAAAAAGGTCCTGGCAGCTGAGGCTGAGAGCTAATTGCATTGCAGTATTGTTGGGATGTGGTATTGCTGGTGTTGGGTGTATTGTACCCGTGTTCTCTGGACAAACAAGCCTGGCAGCAGGCAGGACACAGGGGCACAGCTTGGGAAAAAAAAACCAGGGCAAAGTCACACGAGCCAGCCTGGGGGGGTGCTGTGGCCACCCCTCTCAGAGGGTGACACGTCCCAGAGCTCTGTTGTAAAAGAAAGGATGGCAGGTTGGATTGAAGCTGGAGTAGCAGTTTGCCAGATAAGGTTTTGTGTAATTCTCCTCTGCCCTCCTCCCCCAGTTTTGTTTTTCTTGAGAAGGGGCCTGGTAGAAGCTCATTATAGACTTGTTTCTCTCTGCTTCCTCGAAGGAGGAATGGGATTAGTTGAAGCAGGCAAGTGCAACCTGCAAACCTTGGCCTGAAGAGTTCAGCAGGAGTTGCAGCCCTGAGCCTGAAGTGACTGTTGCTGACAGGGGATGTGCAGCACTTTTTTGCTGACATGAAACAGGGCATTCAGCCTTCTCTTGTCAGGTTTTGAGTTGCAAACCCAGAACTCAGGCTGTGCAAACTTGCTTATGAGTCAAAACTGAAGAAGAGAGCCCTGCGACCCTTTGCCAGCCGCAATTTCTGACTTTTCCTTGGCTTTACCTTTAATTTGCTGTTAGAAAACCTGTGATCAAGTTCTAGCCTGTAAGCCAGAAGTAGCCAACTAATCAGCAGGCTCTCTCATCACCTGATTAAATGAAATCCTTCATCCCATCCTGCCTTTTGATCAGTAATGCAATATGATGCATATTCCAGTAATTGTGAATGTAGAACAACAAGTCTGCTGCCAGAAGTATTTTAACACAGCTGCACTGCCCCTGCAAATAGCACTAGATGAGCTGACCTTCATGATGGAAGGGAAAGTCTCTTCTTGATGTTTCTCTTACTGTGAGCCAGTAAATACCTTCTAGGTAGCACATTATGTTGGTTCTTTTATTTGCATCCTGTAAAACAAAACACTACCACCTCTTTTGGGAATCTACTGACAAGGATATAGTATGTACAATAATTAGCTTTTAAAATCCCAGGAACATATGCATAGATATAAGTGAGGAGGAGCTGGAAAGCTGGAAAAAAGTCCAGGTTTGGGAGACAGGGAAAAAAAAGCCCAAAGATTTTCTGAAAGACAAGGAATGTGTGTATTCTGTTTGGTAATACAGTATCCATGTAATGGCTCTGAAATGGCCACAGTTAAAGTTTATGCTACATTAGGAAAGCAAAGTGGTTTACATTGAAACTTAATAGAAGTCAATTGTGTTTGAAACATCTGATGCAGAAATAAAACACCTTATGTTTTATGGGAGTTAGAAGCTGCATATTTGGCACTCATTCTTCTCTCTAAACATGTGTGTGCTCTATCTACTGAGATAATCCCGGTCTGGCTCCTGCCCAGTCCTTCTTCCTAACCAGAATTATGTGAGATGTGCTGAGCTCCCCGCCCCAGATTAGTGTATGAGAATTAGTTGGCATCTTTGACAAATCTTCCACCTTCCACAAGAACATTATTAACACTAGATATTTTTTTCCTTCATCAGTGTTCCCTGCCCATATATTTGCTGTTACTTAATGATTTCTTGGTGCAAGCTTCAAACTTTGCAAATCCACATCAGAGTAGAAGCTATAGGACTGCTGTTGCTGTGATCCACTCACCTACACAGCCAGGAACTGTAGTTTCACCGACAAACATACTCTATTTAGTAGATAAGTATAGTTGTGAATTGATCCTCCAATTGAACATCGTTTCCTTGTGGACATCTTCCAATGCTTCTTGCTGCTTCCACTCAACTAGATGCTTATTTTCCTATGCCTCTACTTTACAGGCATTTTTTAATGTTTTTTAATTCAATCTGACATATGAACCTCTATTCTTTGCTGCCTTAGGTGCATGTGGGTGCTCTTACCTCCAGAGTGCAGGAGCATCCAAGTGCAAGCTAGCAGTTACCAATACTAATGCATTTCTGCTCCCTTTTCCTGCTTAGGATTTGAAAGTCAATTCAATTAGCTATTGAAGTAGCCTGTTTGGCAGATAAGTTAGGATTTGGATTGTATGACAACATGAATGTTTTGTGCCTACGAGGTTATACAGTATGCCTACAAGAGAACTGAAAATAACAACGAAAACTCCAGATCTCTCGCTATTTCTTCATACCTCCTTCTTTTAAATTTGCCAGTGTCTTCGCTGGGAGCAAGTAGCAAAGTTTATCCTGTCACATGCGGATTTTAGGTCTAAACCAAGTTACTTGATAACTTTTAGTAAATGACATGTTTTTATTTTCTTGTCTAAATGTAGGTGAGCTAGTAAGTGAAAAATTATAACTGGTAACAGTCAAAAAAAGACAAAAAAGCATGAGCTCATCAGTCACAGTTAAGATTATATATATTTAGCCTAATCTTTAATTTTTAAATATATTATATATATTTAAACATATTATTTTAAAATATCATTAAATTTTTCTGGAAAATTAATCTGAATTTTTTTAATAAATGCTTATTTTGTTTACTAACAAAAGATGAACACCTTTCAAACACCTATCAAAGGTGTAAGTTCTGTGGAGCTGACAGATATTAGACATAGCATCATTTCCCATGCTTTCAATATATTTTAGGTAGATGTTACGGTAAAACTTAGAAACTTTGTTAGTTTTTGGTGTTTTGATAATACAAGAATGATTCAGTTTGCAACTTTTAGCTTTTCCACTTCCATCCTTACTCGTTCATCTCTTTGTCTTTTTTTTTTCAAAAGAACAACTACAAAATGAATGAGAAAGTGAAATGAAAATAACCCCCCTATGTTAATGCACATTTAAATATGAGCATGCAGCATAAGGCAGGAAATGCAAGTTTTCTCACAACGACATTAATGTTGTCACAAAACCCACAGTGGTGTAGCCAAACATCACTTCTGCATGACTTTTCTCAGTATTCTTCGTAACGCCACAGTTCTTGTCAATCCTAGAATTAGATGAATGTCTGGTCTGCCCAGGTGGAAAAGAAAATTTCGGAACTTGAGCAACAATAATGATTTAAAACTTGAAGACACGTGACTTTTAATTTAAACTTGATATCTCTATTTATTTATTTATTTATTTTAGGGTAGCTTTGTGATCTTTAAGTCCAGAGCTGTGATTTTCAAATGCACAGGTTTGGCAGTCCTACAGTAACCTGAAATGGGAGGCCATTCGTGGTAGGGAAGGCTGACCCAAATACCCCAACTGTGTCACGGTGTGTAAAAGTGAAATTTAATACCGCCTTGTGCCAAAAGTGAGAGACAGGCAGGCAGCCACTGGACAGGCTGTGCTCTCAGAGTCCTCCCTTCCCCTGTTCTCCTTGGACATATGGTCAGCTCCTGTGTCGGCCTCGCTCCAGGGCTGCTGGCTGGGGGTGCTGGGATGTGGTGGTCCCACAGCTGGCTATCACCAGCGCTGCTGTCAGTAGCAGCCGCTAGCCCGGAGCACACACTGCTCCTGTGCACAGGAAAAGCCAAGTCCCAGCATGGTTCCCTGGCCCAATCTACTGAAGACCGTAAGTCTCCCTGAGCAGGGAGCTTTTGTCTTTGCTCCCCTTGATCATACTGACACACTGATAATTATAAATACATTTCATGTATGATGTCTGTGGAATTCTTTAGCAGTGCACACTTTAGTGTTTCCTGGTACTTTTAAGTTCCCAGTGTTAGCTTTGCATTCATCTAGGGCAGTCTATCTCTTCCCTTCATCACTGCAGTTGCAAGTACGGCAGGAAATCCTCTCTTTTGGGTCCAGTCATCACTTCTTCCTCTTCTAGCTCCACACTTGAGCAATCCTGTTCCTTGATTGCTATCTAAATTGTCCTTATCATATGCCAGACACTGAAAGAGCTGCAAGGCATCATTTCCTGCAGGGCAATGCCAGGCACATAACATATGCTAGACATCTACAGGCAGATGGGGTTGGTTAGGGCCAGTGAAGCATGAAAAGCAGGGGCTTTGGTAGGAAGAGGCTAAAGAACTCCACAAACTGGTTGAATGCCACATCCCAAGCAATGTTAACAGCTCATTAACATTCCCTGCAGGCTGGCAGGTCAGCACAGGAGGTCAGAAAAATTAAGATCTATTTTCTTAAGGAAGTAGGAGGTAAAGAGGGTTAGATACATACAGCTGGTGTAGGACACAGTGTGAGGATTGGTCTGAAGGAAGGCAAAGGGGAATGCTGCATCTCAGTCTCTGCTTGCTTAACTAGGACCAGCCATCTGTCCATTTTCTACCTGGGATTCTTCCCATGCTGAGTTGAAACTTGCTTCATTATTCAAAAGCAAACTTGCCCAATGGCACAAGATGTTGGGAAGCAGCTGATTCGTGACCTAGCCAAAGGCATCAGGAGGAGGGAGTGAGGTTTTCCTTTGAACCACCCTCTGTAAGCATATGGTAGGCCTTGTACTTCAGTACGTGATCCATATGCTGCTCTTCAGTGCCCATATGCTTTCTATATTTTCTGTATTTATTTATTTTAATCAGGATTGAGCCTGTGATCTTGATTTTCCTTTTGCTGCTGGCTGTAATTGCATTTCGTTGTGCTACTGGAGGTAAGGCACTGAGGTTAAAAACGAACTCCAGAGTGTTCAGTTGTGTACTTTTAACACTGTCTTGTCTTGGACGTTTTGAAAAGAGAATTGTATTCCAGGTTAAGGATCTGTAATGCTTTTAGTTTACATTTCTTCTTGCAGCTTAGAAGTGGAGTTTCATTGACTCCGGGTCAGAGGAGGGTGAGCACCAACAATACAGCTCTCCAAGCTGTAACTGATACTTGCTGTTTCTTGTGGGGTGTTAGCTGCTATAAATCAGTGTATTCTGATTTCACTGGGAAAAGCAATTGGATTAAAAAGTAATTCCAGCCTCTGCCTCCAACCAAGGCGGCAGAATTTGACCTCAAACTGTTAGGATTTTTGGGAGTACAAGGAAGATCTACTAGCCACTTTCTTTAGCTTCGTTGCTAGCATAGGGTTATTTTGGCTTCACTGGAACAGTGTTTCCCAGTCTCTTTCGCTGAACCCTTACTGTAAGATAGGATACATGGTGGTGACAGACACAGCTCCACAGATCCCAAATTGAGCAAGATCCCTTCTGTTGAGAACTCATCTCTGCCCTGAAGATCTGCGCTCTTGCCAGTGGGTGTTAGCCTGGCCCAAACCAAGAGGAGCAGCACCTACTGAGCACAACAGTGGGGGGCTGTCCTGGCCTACTGTAGCTGTACAGGGTCCAACCACACTAACTCCATTTAGAGCCTGTTCTCTTCTCTCACACTCCAGCAGGGATACCCCTTGCCCTCCTTGTGCTGCCCTACAGTAGAGAGCAGGAATAAAAGTAGCAAGACCCGTCTCTAGCACATTCAGCCCATACTCATCTGCAGAAAATGCACCATATGCTAAGCCAAAGTATTTGTGAGTACAAATTATTCAAAAAAGAATGAAACCATAGTTCAAAAAGTAGAACTGTCTTCACATATTTAGTTCTTCAGCCTGCAGGAAGTCTTGCTTCAAGGTGCCTGCTGGAGTCCCAGGCCTGGAAACAGAAAACTGTTTCATAGAGTCACAAAATCCCACAATCCCAGACTGGTTTGGGTTGGAAGGGACCTTAAAGCTCACACAATCCCAACCCCTGCCATGGGCAGGGACACCTTCCACTAGAGCAGCTTGCTCCAAGCCCCTGTGTCCAACCTGGCCTTGAA